>OMKN01068648.1:0-10379 GCA_900302345.1 Melanonus zugmayeri
GTTTTTGCCACTGAGGCTCAGATTGTTATAAGTGTTTGACAACATGGAAAGGATCCCTACAGAGAAATAAAACTTTTTTTTTTAACTTTCGCTTGATTCGGGTTTGTTATTGTGTCTAACCAAGTCTCGCCCAAGGCAAAGTCTTGCTCTTAAATCTCGTGAGAGTTGAGTTGTTGCAGGAAGAGGGCGGTGGAAACACGAGTGAGAGTTGGAGAGAGGAGCGCCGGCAAGAGTTTGTTGTGTTGGACGACAGAAAGCGTACCTTCTTGTTATCTAAAGGATTTTCAAAGTCATGGCTGAATTCGACAATGTGGGATTTCAGACTAAGACTTCTCCTCAAGTGAGACTTGGTTAGACAACAACAAACAGACCCTGAATCAAGCCAAAGGTAAAAAAAAGTAGTATTTCTCCGTAGGGATAATTTCCATGTTGTCAAACACTTATAACAATCTGAGCCTCAGTGGTAAAACAAGCACTTTTAGAGGACGTACATTGACGGGCGTAATTTCCCTAAAGGGTTACAATGCAGACATTTCGTGGCTGATTTCTCCCTCAATTCTGGACCAATGTCAAAAATTGTTGTTCGCATTAGTCCGTTAGACTAACTGTACGGCAAACTCTTTTTGCTCAAGCGAACAAGCGAGTTTGGTGCTCAAGGAAAAAAGTGCGTAGCTGTTACACGTCTTCCTTTTTTCCGGACGTACTCGTTAAAATATGATATGACGAGGAAACTGTCAGGGATGCGAGCGAGAGTAGCAGTACATGCGCCCCAGAAGTTCCTCCCCAATTACCACCAACCACGGCCATGTCTCATGCCATCAAAGCTGCCCTTTAAGTATGATCTTGACATCAGCCACCAAGGAGGTTCAGGTAATGATAGAGACGTCTACTTTAATGATGATGAAGCAAAATGACAGAATTGTGTTATTTGTCATAAATTGTATTGATTGTATTTTGTGATGAATGACATTGATTGAATGATATTGCTACCAAAGATGGTCGACTTTATTTTGAAACTGGTAGAATTGTTTTATCCAATTAATGGGGCTGTATTGCATCGCTCTCCGACCCGCTCTCCTCTGCGGAGACTCTCCACTAGTGCCGAGTTCTTTGCAGCTGACAGACACTTGTTCCCCAGTATTCCCCGGTCACAATTTACATTTCACTGTGTTCTTGTTCCTTTCATCCACAAATTCAAAATAGTGCAAATATTTCCACACTGAAAAGGCTGTCGTCTCTGCCATCTCAAACGTGCTACAATCTTTTTTTCTTTTCTTTTTTTCACCAACAAAATAAACCAGGAAATAATATTGTAAAAGTAACGGCTTGCTTATTTGAAAAAGTAACGAAGTAACCAATTACTGGAAATGGAAAACTCACGCATTAGGTTACTAGTTACCACAAAAAACGAGTACTCTAACACGTCCCCAACACTGACAGTGACCAAAAAAGTCATGGCGCGTGTCTAGATGGTACTCATAAATATTGTCCAAGGTTGCCAGGTATATGCTTGTGTGGTGTGCTGGTTGCATACTTATGTGAAGCTCACTCTGTTCAGGGGGTAGCTTATACCTCATGTCCAAATCCTCCTCCAAAAACGTAGCTGGCTGTCCTACAGAGCCCAGAACACATAGCTGCCCATGGCATAGCTGCTGTAGTCTTAAAGCCACTGGAAACCCAAATCCCAAATATGTACTAGTAATAGTAAGCATCTAAAAAATATTAGAAATGAGTTTCTCAAATTTGAAACATTGTCATTTAAGTTTTTGTAAACTTTCCTGATATTGGGTTTGAATTGGGCGTGGTTATGCTCGGACATTTAAATTACGCAATTAATTCCACGAACCAATCACACCAAAATACACGTCAGTTGTCCCAAACAGGTGCAACAAAACCTCTTTATCAGATGCAGGCTGATGCAGATGCAGGCTCCACACACACACACACACACAGTGGGAAAAATAACTATTTTTCAGACAACAATGTCAAAAAGTTCCACTACCATTAGAAAAAATGTCTGCCATGGCTTGTCTGGCCTTTATGGCCGTGAGGGCTTGTTGTTGGCATACACCGTAAACCTCTTGCGTGGAAGAGGCAGCAGCGATGTTATGACGAGGCAAAAAAATGGAGACGAGGCACCAAATTTGCACCTTTGTCAAAGTGGCACTCTAGGCAGCTCCCTAGTTTGCCGCTAGTATCATGTATGGACCAGCAAGCCTTGTGTGCACACACACACACACACACACTCATTCACGCTTGGAATCGGCATGGGCAAATTAGATCTTTCTCACACAGAGTGGCGCCTGGAATTGTCTGCCAAGAGAAGCTGGATTGCTAGTTTTATTTATGTCATCTTGTAGGGTGCCTCGCTGGACGTGATAAGATGTGCACTAAACACAAGGCTAACCATTAAGGCCGTGCCTACAGATGTAGTCATACTGGGAATATGGGAGTGTGCACAAGCTATTTTGGTGATGGAGCTGGGGGATGTTGAATAAAAGCATAGACTGTATAAAAGGTTTGCTGGTCTTTTCAGCCCGGGTTTATATTAATCTGCGTGTCTAACGGCGTAATTATGGTAAACGGCGTGCATAGACGTAAACGGCTTCTACTGCGAGAACTTGGTGAGAAAGGAATTAATGGCCTGTCCGAATAAAAGCCGATCACAAATACAGAAGCCCGGGCTTGTAATTTAAGTTTCTAGGGAAGGTTTTTTTTTTAAGGTTTTAGTGAAGCCAGGAGAGACGGTCACAATGGTTTAATCACCCAGACGGCTCTAATCTTTTAATACTTTTAATGCAAAGGTCATGTCTGGTTAAGCCACATGTGACAGGAAATGGGAACAGCCTCTCTACCGACGCACATATTTGTGTGCGTGTTTTCCGTCAGTCCGATCGGACCTTCGACCTGTTCTTTTGGCCCGACGCCCTTTTATTTCTCCTCCCTCCCCCGCGACAGGGCTGCCGCTGCTCGTCCAGCGCACCATCGCTCGAACCATCATCCTGCAGGAGAGCATCGGCAAGGGCCGCTTCGGCGAGGTGTGGCGCGGGAAGTGGCGTGGCGAGGAGGTGGCCGTGAAGATCTTCTCGTCCCGCGAGGAGCGCTCCTGGTTCCGGGAAGCGGAGATCTACCAGACGGTCATGCTGAGGCACGAGAACATCCTGGGCTTCATCGCCGCCGACAACAAAGGTCCACGTTCACATTCACGCTTCCTACGAGAACAATGGCGGAAAATGCGATGGTTCTAATAAGTCATTTGATGGTATTCACGTTAAGACGGCCATTAATTATTTAATCTCTGCCCATATCAACACCAACTGCATGATTTAAGCATGATTTTTTATGATAATTTTTTCACACTGGCAGGTGAGTGGTCACTTATGCACTAGTCAACATGTTTCTAGGTTCTCGAATGTAGAATATTAACGCTATGTCATAATTAACCAGAATGTACATTTACAGCTGTTACTACAAAACATTTTAAATACATTTTACTGTTCTAGGCTTTTTTCGCCATCATCCAAACACTGTAAATGTGTGCAAAGCCGGGTTAACTCCTCGGGGTCAAGCATACTTATGTCCACGACTTGAGTTGGCTCCTTCAGCTGCAGAAGAAGCGAGGTTATCAGCGCTGCTTGAGTTTAGATTATGTGTAGGTGCGCGTATGGGACGTGAATAGACACGGTTTGTAGACAGTGCGTGGGCGCGTTTGGCTCGAGTAGAATAACAAGCTGCCTGGTTTCCACCCAACACGCCAACAGTCTGCTTGCTTGTCTGGACTGTAAGGTCATACCATCGCCAGGCTGTGTGTGTGTCAGTTATGGATGCAACAATACCAACTGTTTGCAGACGTCTGGCTGGAGTAGGATTGCTAAAATAGGGTTTCAATAACGGGGATCTACAAAGCCAAAATACATTTAAAAGTAATGATAAACATATTGAAAGGCCTTGATTTTCTTTTACTATTTTTTTTATTTAAAACAATTATTTTTTTTACAAATCATAATAAATGCATTTCAGTAAAGGTAATGAACCACACTAGTAATCAGTAGGTTCTATGTACTTTAAGTTTCACTTTATACTTGGTATGTCCCTAGCATAAAGGAAGAACAAATACCAGTAAAATAATAGCCTGCCACATATACAGTATACTACACATATACAGTATACTATTACACTACTATACACTATTACACTATATTACTATTATACTTGTATCTGAGAGGAATATGTAAAGCTTTTAGCTCTCTCTCTCTCTATCTCTAGCTCTATCTCTCTCTCTCTCCCTTTTTTCCTCCTTTTTGGAGGAGCACAAAACACTGGTGGTTAACCTTTGCCCCATCACACACTGTCCCTGTTTGCATGAGAAATGTCTCGTTTTTACAACCCTTTTCTAATCTAGATTGTATCTAGATTAGAAAACTCATCTCTTTACACGAAGGGCACAATCACAATCATCTCGGCCTGTTGAGACGTCAGGGTTTGTGATGCACGTGGCTCGCCGACGCTTCTGCAAGCGATGCTATCTAGACCAGAAACCAATCGCTAGTCGATATAGATTTAATGTAGCGTACAGTACCTCCAGAGATGGTCGTCTACATCTCTCATACAACCTTACCCACCTGTTTTGTCGGAGATCATTTATTTAAAATGTAATAAGAAATATACATTTTGGACACATCCTTTTAGCTATTTTGTGGGTTTATTTATTTGATCCCTGCCAAAATGCTCGTACCCTTTCCATTATTCATAGTTGTATTCATCATTTTCATATTTTGTCTGTTTAGATAATGGAACATGGACCCAGCTGTGGCTGGTGTCGGACTACCATGAGCACGGCTCCCTGTTTGACTACCTGAACCGCTACACCGTCACAGTGGAGGGCATGATCAAACTGTCCCTCTCTACCGCCAGCGGCCTGGCTCACCTCCACATGGAGATAGTGGGCACACAAGGTTAGACACACACATACATACACACACACACACACACACACACCTACTTGGGCTGTATTTACAATATGAGTTAATACTTAATTCCTTCATTTAAATAAGGCGACAATGGACTGAAGGAACCTATTAGTTCCTTGAAAATAGTTCCTGGGACTGAAAGTTCTGGGGAGTTTTTGGTGGAAAAGGGGCAAATGATGGGGGACATGTGTATGATCCATTTAGTCTGTTTCTATCTCAATCAGAGATGAAATTATGGATATAATTCAGTCTCTCTTCCGTCTCTGATCTCTAGGAAAGCCGGCCATTGCCCACAGGGACCTGAAGTCCAAGAACATACTGGTCAAGAAGAACGGGACCTGTTGCATCGCGGACCTGGGCTTGGCCGTCCGCCACGACTCTGCCACAGACACCATCGACATCGCCCCCAACCACAGAGTTGGGACCAAAAGGTGAGAATTGACATCTCCTCAGACTGGATACAGTGCAGTATCCAGGGGTAGCCATCTTGGCTTTCACTTGTTGCCTCTCAAATTGATGTGAAACTCAAATAACCCAAGGTCACAGAGGTATAAAGGGCAGGGGCCCGTCAGTGGGACCACTTCACTCGCATATGTGAGTAAAAATTCCCTTGTGTGAACATTAATTAACATTTAGGAGCACACGTACAAGTGGAAGTTTTATTTCTGAATTAAAATAAAATAGATCACCTTACCAGCTTTCACACATAATATGATAGGTTTGCTGACTGACCAAGGAAATAGCCGCCAATATCACACTTCACACATTCCAATAGTTGGGAGGTGTAGTTCATAAATCTGTTTCCCCCCCTTCTGTTATGATTCCCCTTTTAAAATACGTTCCTGTAATGTCCGACACATAGGATCAGATTTTAAAATACGTTCCTGTAATGTCCAACACATAGGATCAGATTTTAAAATACGTTCCTGTAATGTCCGACACATAGGATCAGATTTTAAAATACGTTCCTGTAATGTCCAACACATAGGATCAGATTTTAAAATACGTTCCTGTAATGTCCAACACATAGGATCAGATTTTAAAATACGTTCCTGTAATGTCCAACACATAGGATCAGATTTTAAAATACGTTCCTGTAATGTCCAACACATAGGATCAGATTTTAAAATACGTTCCTGTAATGTCCAACACATAGGATCAGATTTTAAAATACGTTCCTGTAATGTCCAACACATAGGATCAGTCTAAATAGTCTTAGACATTAGTTTACATCCATGTCTGAAATATCATCATTTTTTACTCGTTCCTGATGTTGGGTTTGAATTGGGCGGGATTATTAGCTCCACTTATTTTGTAATAAGTGGAGAACCAATCACAACATCAAAACTATGAACCAATCATAGAAGAGACAAGATCCACGAACCAATCGGAGCCACTGGGTGTTTCCCTCTTGGCTGTCCGCTACTAGGGGAATCCTGGTTAGTTTCTTTTCCTCTGCTTACTGATCTGCTTGATGGTGAGCGAAGTGTCTGGTTAGCTCAGTTGGTTAGAGCGTGGTGCTAATAATGCCAAGGTCGTGGGTTCGATCCCCGTAAAACCATATGTGAATTGTTTGTCTTTTTAGTATTAACATTTTTATTGTATCCACTATTTTATTTGGATTGTGTGATATATTTACATATATGTACAACGAGTTACAAAATGCTTTGCTATCCGGACAAACCAAGCCGCGCCGCCTCAGGGCACGCCTCGAGGCCAGGAGCCCCCTCTCCACCAGTGCCTAGCGAGGCTCCCGGGGAGATGGAGGGGGCTCCTGGCCTCGAGACGTGAAAGCATTTTGTAACTCAAAGCATTTTGTAACTCACCATTCAGTGACCAATTCAAATGAATTGTTTTGAGGCTTCTGCCTCATCCTCTGATGAATCACACGTCAAACATATAGGGCTGGACTACACCGACTGCAGCGTGCGCCATTGTCGTGGAAATGAGAGCTCGTTTGACATGGGCGGAGCCAGGGAGAAGTCAATCAAAACGGGACCTGACACGCCCACACCGGCTTGGCAAAGTGCCAACAGCACAATAAGCAGCTTTTTTGATCTAGGTTTTCTAATAGCTATGAACGTTTTTTTCCAATTTTTGTGGATGCTTAATGAGACCCAACTATGATATCATACATGCATTTTATTATTTCAAGTCAGGTGTCCAGACACTTTTAACAATGTCATGCAAAACACATTTTTTTGTAGCTACTTCAATTTTGATTGTTTGCATTTGATTGTTCCCAACCTCTCTTGTAAGTCACTTTGGGTAAAAGCTTCCGCTAAATGACTAAGTATAATGCAAATGTATTATACGCTCGAGTGATAAAATTCAAATGAACCGTCATGTTCACCATCATCATGAGAAGACTGCATTCTTACTCCTTTGGAGAAGCAAAACTTGGAAAAAAAACAAACCTAAAGGGCTAGCGTCTGTAATCTCTAATGTCAGATGCAGGGGAACAGAAACTAACAAGCTTTTCGTCCTTAATGACCGCTGTGTAAAGTAGAGGAGGGGGGAGAGGTTGGGGGGGTTACACTGTCAGCAGTCTGCACCCAAGTTCAACAGGCAAGCAGAACATTCTCTGCTTTCTTTTTTTCAGGATGGACATCCCCCTCCCTCCCTTTTTCCCCCGTCTGTCTGTTCGCTGAAAGGAGGACCTCTTTGGTTTTTGGCCAAGGAGGTCATAGGTCATTTACTGCTCAAAGACATTCCAATAACAAGAAGCCTCTGCACCAACACAGCAGACAGTAAACAGCTGGTTGTTTTAGCTTGTCATCGTGCTTCGGGAGAGGAGGGGTATGTGTGTGCGTGCGTGTGCGTGTGTGTGTGTGTGTGTGTGTGTGTGTGTGTGTGTGTGTAAAAACAGCTCTGGTCTCATGTTCAGCGAGTTCAATCTGATAGTGAAGTTCTCAACAGAGCCGTTTCTGTGCATCTCTTGGGAACTTACCACTGTAAGTTCCCAAGAGATGCACATTTTGTGAGTTAATATGTAGGTGGGCGCCCCCATGTTTACAGCTGGAGAAGGCTATGAGACATTACCACAACTCATTACCAAGAAAAGCACAGTCAGATTTTGTCATTTAACAGACACTTTTATCCAAAGCGACTTCCAGTGAATTCAGATACTTGCCATTGAGGAGTAGGTAGCGGTTAGTAGCATCTTGCTCTAGGATGCCTACGGTAGACTGGACTTTGGGGATCGAACCCAGTAGCTTTCGGTTGGGAGTCAAACACCCTAATCACTAGACTTTACTATCCTGCAACTGTATTTAGCCCCTAATAAAAAATCTTCTGTACATTTTAGACATTTTTAAAAAAACTTTTCTCAACAATTTTCCTTTGTATATTCTACACTCTGGAGTGTGTGCATTGGTGGCTGGTTTAAGCAGCCTCACCTGAGGCCCGAGTCAGGCTGATTAGAGTCTGGGGCTGGGTGAGGCTGCACACCTGTGGTGCATTCAGTAATCAAGGCCACAGGATAAACCAGCCATCAACCACACACACGGGGAAGAGAGCTCGGACATATCACCATTGAACACCTACTTGTACAAACATGTTTATTGGAGAGCAAGATGTCACAGCCGAAGCGTGTGTGTGGTTGATAGCGGGTTTATCCTGTGTGCCTTGATTTGGGCCAAACCAGCCATCAACCACACACACTCCACACTTCTACTGTATTTAGAGTGTGTGTTTTGTGTGTGTTCTTACTGGATAGCCTCTGGTGGATGCAACAGCGTGGTCAGCAGGTCCCAGGACATGGGGCTCCAGACCACCACCACTTCCTGGAAGCTGACAGCCAATAGGGAGCCGTCGGCCCGAGAAGCAGCAGCACTTGGGCACCAGGCTGTGATAGGCTCCCACAAAGTCACATGACCAAGACAGCTCCTCATCTGCAAGAGGAAGAAATAGAGAGGGAAAGAGTGACAGAATGAAAGATAGACAGAAAAATAGACAAAGATAGAAATGGAGAGACAGAGATGGAACGAGTGATGGAAAGGTAGAGAGAAAGAATGATAGACAGAGGATGGATAAAGAAAGAGAAACAGACAGAGAAAGACAGCGAGAGACAGAAAGACAAACGAAGGATTAGCAGGAGAATATTCTTCTGCTTCGGCTGAAGCCCCATGGAGACGTCTTGATTTCTATGGAGCGGTTAGGCACAGCCTGGCACTCAGGCAAATTATATTCACACCACGAGGGCACTGAACATAAATCTGAGGACCAAACACAAGCACCTACAAAAGTCACCATGTGCTGTGAACATTTTACGGCCGGATAAAACTGAATACTCCTTAAGTTAGGAGAGTTAGGCCAATACAATACATACACAAGTAAAAATACAAGGTCATTCTGTTGCTAGTTAGAATTCTACATGAATTAATCTGAGTCTGTGTTGGTAATTTGTTGTATATGTAACAGGCAATAGAACAGAAATTACACAATGTGTTCATCCAGTGAAATGTACTGATCAATGTTATCTAAAACATTTATAAAAGGAAGAGGTCTGCAATATACTGTAGCATGTTTTTAAATGCATTCCCCCCATGTTGTTTGTTTAGTTGGTATGGTATTCACTTACTCTTAAGAAAAAGTTAAATGACATTAAAATGAGCATTACCTGCATAATGAATCATATTGTGCATCATATTAATAAAAACATTCTGTTGGACAGATTCTGCTTTAAATATACATTTAAGGGGATGCATGTTAAAAAGTGCAAGATGTTCGTAGCGTTGTAGAAAGTAGACGGATGGAACATCCAATGGAGGGAAGCGGTGACTCATCGCCATGGAAACCTCGGAGCTCTGCCAAGTCATCGCCACTCACACCGAAGCTTCGCACGGAAAACCAAGCCCTCCATCACTAATGTGCTGCTGATTTACACAACATCCAAAACAACAACAAAGCCCATTGACACTGTAACTGTGATTAAGGGCTATACACATTCAATTGACTTGACTCAGTGCCTTTTGGTGCGAGTCGGAACAACTCGGAAGAGCTAAATAATGTTTAGAGACACAGGAGCTAAATCTAACCACCATGGGGCTGACATGACACTCGCAGCTTAAACCCAAGGTGTGGAAACCTCCAGGTTGTCCTAAACATGGCATGTCAAAAACAACAGAGATCAGTTTGCACTTTTCAGAACCATTTAATTTCCACCTCTGTCCATAACCCCAACCTAACTCTAAAGCACTGGCGATGGCTCAGGCAGGAACCAGACTGCTGACCGTCGGTGGGGTCAGGCTGGGTCAGCTACCACACTGATCGTCTGCCCAGGCTGACCGTGACCAGCCTGGACTGCCAGACCACCACCGGAGGTTGGACCACCACCGAGGTCGGAGGGGCCGGAGGGGCTACATCACGCTAATCCTGTCGTCGTGGGGGGCCGCGATGGTGGTGTTC
>OMKN01068649.1:0-11327 GCA_900302345.1 Melanonus zugmayeri
GAGAGTTATGTTGAGGGTATTGAGGTATAAACATAAGTAAGAATTTAGAGATGAAAACCTATAATCATCAAATGTTGTGAATGTTTTGGGGGATGCTTGTTGTTCAGGGCCAGGTGAGAATGATCCAGAATGGGGGGGGGGGTAGTGTTCTGGGGGGATGCATGTATTCCTTTTAGTAGGATAAGTAGAGAGCATAGGCTCTATTGTGTGGATGTAGTGAGGTGTGTAAATGAGGGGAAGGGGGGCAGGCTTCAGTACCCAGCCTCATCCAGACCATTGACTGTTATTAGCATTTGAAAGGCCAAGCCACCAGCTAACACCTTTGGTCAGGGGTATTCCTGATTATATACGGGTACCAGCTGGATTTGAACATGTCAGGCATAGTCAGTCATACTTCTACCAAACCTCAGGTTTGGCGGAAATACATTTAGTCCAGATATTTCCAGATACACCACCTTTCACGCAGTGATAATATCTATGTATTGTTACATTTTGTTTTACAAAGTTAGGAAAGCAATGTTTAATTCAAGCCTGATGTTGCCTTACACATAAAATAATGATCCAACTCTCTTCCACACAGTGACGCATACAGCTTATTAATTAAACACTGGTATCAGATCGGTACCCGGTATCAGCCCATAACCAAAGCCCAGGTATCGGTATTGGGACTGAAATAGTCGGATCGGTGCATCCCTAATTTTATCTGTTTCTGTATCTGTTATGTTTCATCTTCCATTGTGGGAAGTGGACAGTAGTGTGCGTGACAGAGTTTAACCACTGACTGTGACATCTAATCTTTGTTGCAGACCACCTGCTAACATGCCTACAAATAGCCATGCCAAGCGGAAGCGGATGCGCGAGGCAAAGTGCCGTGCACGTGCAGCTGAGTCAGACGAAGCACGAGATACATGCCTGGCAAGCAACACTGCACACATGGCTAGCATAAGGGCCAGAGATGCGAACAGAGCACCTGGCAAGCAACGCTGCGCGCATGGCTAACATGAAAAGATTCTGCTGCAACTTGGGTAAGATTGACCTTATATATGACCGCACAAATCCCAAGCCTGGCTCAATCCCACCACAACCTCCAGATGCTATTATGGACCTTTTCCTTAATCAGAACTTTGTGAAGCAGGCCAAACAGTATAACAATGCGCTGGCAATGGTAAGTATCGGTGTTCGGGAGATACCTATGCCTGGCTTGAATCCTGAGGTGCGCATACAAGGCAAGGTTTATCATTACATTGCTGGTCCCTTTCCAGAGCAGGGTCGTATCCCACTCTTTGCCCAGATCTACTTCCACGATCCTGACCATGAGCTGCAGCACCGTTGCACCCACAGCTTTGTTTTGCTGAAAGCACAAGAGGCCATTCATGAGTGCAACCCGTACGTGTAGCAGTTCCAAGTCAGCCATTGAGTATGTGGCCCAGAATGACAGCGCTAATGACCTAAAAATTGTCCTTACAGCTCGTCCACGGCCCAAAGACCTTCATCGTGGCACCTTGAACCTTCCATCAACAGCAACATAGCTGTCATTGCTCCAGGAGCAATGATGACAGAGCAGTTTGGAAAGCTGGCTGTCACTCTTCACCTCAGAGGAGGAAGACTTCAGACAATCGACGCCATTGCATCCAGCATATGACCCATTATCATATGTACTTCTATTGCCTTGTGGTTCCCAGGGGTACCACACTGAGCTCGAAGGAACCACACCAGCATCCTTCTACCACTACCATTTTCAAGTGTGTGACCCTGCTTACCACTTCAATCTACTGCTCCGTGGTGGGAAACTGACACAGCAGTACGTATGTGACATGACTTCTTCTTGACCTTCACCTGCAACCCAAAGTGGCCGGAAATCACAGGATCGTGTTTTGAGGGTCAGCCAGCCAATCAGACATCATCGCTCGAGTGTTCCACATGAAGGTGGAAGCACTCCTCAGACCTCCTCAAGCATGACATCTTGGGGCACGTGGACGCCTATGTGATGGTGAAGGAAACATAAAAGCGCCATCTTCCACATATCCACATGCTCCTGACCATGGTGCCTTGCGACAAAGCCAGGACCTGAGCCTGATCCAGTTCACATCCCTCCTCGCATTCCCCACATCATCCAGCACGAGACAGAGCACAACATCCCGGAGCTGCAGGCTCACATCGCTGAGACAGAGGACCTTCTCAATGATGAGCAGTGTGTAGTTGTCAAAACTGTGATGGACCTGAACCTGAGTTTCTACATGGTGATCATGCTACTTCGAAACTTCGACCAGCACATCCACAACACTGAAATGGGTCAAGGTATATCATCGATCAGATCCCGCTCCATCTCTTGGTTGCAACTGTGGTTGGTGTCAACGCTCGATGCACACTCCTCATCCCACACATCACCCTGAGCCCATCTGACAACATCTTCCCATTCACTCTGCGCCGTCGGCAGTTTCCGGTGAGACCCTACTTTGCCATGACCGTAAATAAGTCTCAGGGGCAGTCACTACACCGTGTTGGGGTTTTCTGCACAAGATACTTCTTCAGCCACAGTCAGTTCTACGTGGCGGCCAGCAGGGTTGGCAGATCAAACAGGCTTGGCATTCTTGCTCAAAATGAAGAGACAAAGAAGAAGAAGCACATTCTCAGCAATGTTGCTTATGAAGAGGTGCTGACAAGATAATACAGTATATATTATTATATATATTATATACATCCATACCTTGGGTAGAGCACCTCGGTAAGCAAGAGAGGGATATGGTTACAAGGATTTATTTCCAGGACTTCAAGGAAGTAAAATAATTGGTTGTCTGTTTCATACAACATAACCACTCTTATCACACAACAACAACAAACCAATAAAACATGCAATGATAAGAATAGCTAGGCTAGTTCCCACTGGCACAGTAAAAACAATTCAAATGCGTGCATGTTACTAAGTAGTCCAATTATCAAATCACAGGCACAACCCCCATAAATCTGAATTTTCCCAGATTTCAATACTACCGTGCCGTCACACAGCCTCCACCTTGCTCACTCTGGAAGCCCTCCTGAAGCACTGGCAGTCGTTTTTATAGAAGCTGCCAACTGGTCCGATTGTCAATTCACCACAGCCGTGGTGTTTGAGTCTGCAGCTCAACGGCAGACCCAGGAAGTAAAAAGAGAGGAAATGCACGGTTGGTATGAACAAATCAAGTATCAAAATAAAAGCATTTACCAAAATGAAATTACACTGCTGCACTCCTTACACAAGTCCTGGCAAGAGTTTGTTGGTTGTTTGCCAGATCACAAATGTAGTGTAATCAGTTAGTGTGATAACAACAGTAATTGCCCATCTTAGTAACATGATGTTTGATTTGTCTCTTCCTTTATGTAGTTTGTGTTGGTTGTTGGTGATTTCAGAGATTTTGCTGATGGAGTTATGAACATGCCAGAGGGTCAGCTTTGCTTTGGTTTTATGGCCACACCTGGAGGAGATGCAACAGCCTTGTATTTGCATTTCCCATCTTGGCGATACTCCGATACTCTGATGCATGTGAGCAGTGTGCCTGTCTACTCCGGGGAACAACATCACCTCAAGTCGCACTATTGAGTAAAATCTGGGGCTTATCTATACACATGGCATGGGGCTTTGACTCCATCAAGGCCATAACATTTTTGTGTGAGCTGTTACACCCAAATGACGTGTAGACTCTAGCATTGCTAGGGGACGCAACTATTTCATGGCAGGTGTGTTGATCAGGACCCAAAGAAGCGCAGTGTTGTTGTTTAGCGTGATGTTGTTTAGATGAGCGATTCTCGAGAAAGCTGCAAGCAACAATACCGGAGGCCAAGCAATCAGCCTGTTCTGAACAGGCCCATTTTGAACGGGCACTGCACTAGTTCATTAAAACAAACAAAGTGTTTTCATGTTCAGGAAAACCGTCTTCAAACAAGACGAGTGCACCTGTCCGATAATGTTAGTATAAAAGGTATTAATTCAAATAGCTTCCATACAGTCAAGACATTCTTGTGTTTATCTTCATCTTTATTCTTCAATTATTGTTTTTTTTGTGAAGTAGAAGTTCAGTAGCATTCAATAACAATCGAAAAAAACAGAAGAAAGAAGTTCATTATCTCCAGTCCAGATAAAAGCCCAAACACTTTGAAAACATAAACAGTGAAACAGCCCATTTGCCTGTTTAATGTGCAATGGAGCAATTATCTCCTGGTCATCAGACTTGCAAACAAAATGCTTCAATATTCATCATCGTAAACAAAGATGTCCAGACAAGTGTGATTGTTTTCTCCTCCTCTCTGTGCTTGAGTGTCTTCTCCTGATACATTTCCCATTAACTCCTGTGTTCCACTTAGCGGCTAGCCATGTGAGATCAAAAACACCACAACACACACACACACACATATATACTCTATTTTTTTCTTCTCCGGTCTAAAAAGACAATTAGCTGCGAGATATAACCAGATGATAATTTAATGTATTACGGCTATATCGCCTTTAAGTTGTTGAATGTCAGAGGTTGAATAAACACTGTGAATCCTTTCGAATTAAGATTACTGAGACTGCATTAATTATTAACTTCAGTAAGAGTGTAAGAAGCGATGGGGCCAAGAATTTAAGAGTGAGAGATATACTTAGACGTATTGATATTATTTTGTTGTTTTTGGATTTATCTTTTCATTTTTTTCCCTGTGCATGTTTGAGGGGGAACATATATGTTATACTACCCAAAATCTTTGAAATAGACACACTGATGGCTATTCTATCTTTACTTTGGTACTTTGGCTATATGTCTTCATATTGGTAAGCTACTTTAATCAAGGTTCTTTGTTTTCATGAAACAAAGTAAAGATAATACAGTACAATAATACAATCTCTGCTCAGAAAGAGATTGTCAGTCTTTCTGCAAACACACCAGGAAATGGAGACCCAAGACATTTTGTACAGCGACTTATCACTTATTCAAGGACAGTAGTTGACCCCGACTCGATGAACTCGATGGAAAAATACTGAGATTCAGTACTTTTCCACTTTACATTAAGTGGACCGGAGGGAAGTGCTGGATCTTCTATTCCTCCGGTAGTCTCGTACTATCGATCCCAGCACCAGGTATACATACAGAGAGACACTGCATGTGACCACATGTGAATCCAAAACCCACCAATGCACAGTAATGATAGCAATATGCAGACGCACTTATACAAACACAAGCAATATCAAATGCGTGCTTTTCTTTCCTTCAGTTATCCATGAAAACATTCAGATGGAGGCACTTTGGCTGCTCCTTTTATTGTCCAGCGCCAACGTGAACATCTGAAAATAACAGGTATTGGGATGGGCTATTTCACTGGTGGCTTTGGGGTATAAGTACAGGGTGAGGCAGGAGCTACAAGGAAGGAGCACAATTTCTCTATGTTGCTGTATTTTTATTTTTATTATATTTTTTTACATATCATTTTGTAGTTTTATTTTCCATTTAAAAAGAACATATTGGTCTTTCTAACTTCAAATTTTCATTCACTTACAACACACACACACACACACACAGTTAGCAGAATAACAATAATAATAGTCATAATAATAATAATAATAATAATGTATTTGTTGTGCTGAAAGGCTTAAAAAGGTTTTTTCGTTTTTAGAGATATTGGATTTTCGTTTATGCGCTTTGTTTTGTTTTGTACTCAATACTCAAGTGTTTGTAAAAACATTTACATTTACATAATGATTTCAAAAGATTTCCCAGAGAAACTGACTTTTGGCTTGGTTCCAGCTGTTGATTAAAAGTATACATCCCAGTGGCCAGAGGTATTTTCTACTAACAGAATGAGGAATCCATATGTGCTCAAATAAAAAACAGCAAATGTAACATATTTTTATATGAAAAAAGATATGGCTCTGATATTGTTCAGGTCTAGCAACAGCTTTAGCAACACATTCATGAGAGCTTAAATACCAACACACGCACACACACACACACACACACACACACATCAGTAAACCTTTGAGCAGACACAACAGACCTTGAGAATATCTTGTGTGATGATGATGACGATGATGATGACATCAAAGAGAACAAATCACAAATCAAATCACAGTCCATCCCCATCTGAACAATAATGGTGAACCCTGAGAATCTAGAACCTAATCACCACCAGAAGAACCAACATTAATCTACAGTATATGACCGAAAAATCAGGAGAAACACCAGGAATCCAGTAAACCGATGGACATAAAGCACTCAGCATACTTTATGCAGAAAATAAGTTGTGTGTGATTAGTCAGAAAAGCAAGGCAGCATGATTTATTTTGATTTTGATTTCCCGTCTCCATGGAGACCCTACTGGTCTTAACAAAGTGAATGTTCAGTGACCAAAACGAAACCGCATTGAGTATAAAACAAGGTAAAACAAAGGACTTCTATTCTAAAAATATGAATGAAGTGGTAAGTTAATTTAATTCCTTTTTTGTAAATGTTGGTCCTAATCTTGTAAATTCTATTAAACATAATCATGGGCAAATAGAGAGTGCCTGGAATGGGGGAAGTAAAGTGTTGCTCTCTGAGTCTATGCTTCTTGGTGGGAACGACATGATTATAGTGAAAAAGACTGTATAATCAAACCTCTAAGCTATATTTTCAATCTTTCTTTGTAACAGGTATTTTTCCAGACAGAATGAAAATAGCAAAGGTTATTCCACTTTTTAAAATGGGAGATAAACACAGCTTTACTAACTACAGACCAGTGTCCTTTCTTTCACAATTTTCCAAAGTGCTTGAAAAACTGTTTGTACAAAAATTAGATACTTTAATCGAAGATATTTCCATTTGTGTTGTTTGTAGATGATACCATTTATTTTAGTTCAGGAGAGGACTTAAAAGCTTTAGCAGAAAGCATTGTAAATTAAATGGTCAAACTTAAAATATGGTTTGATGATGTCATCCTTCAATTTGAACAAAACTAACTTTATGTTATTTGCTAATCAAAAAAAGGATGAAAAAGTGTAACTGTCTATAAATGGACATGATATTGAATGTGTCTGAATTTGAATTTAGATTTTAGTGGGTGATAATGGATGACAAACTGATTTCTGGTTTGAACAAAGCAAGTATGTGTTACATTACAAGGCGATGAGAATTCTGTACTGTTCCCTTATTTTGCTATATTTTAGATACTGTGTGGAAGTGTGGGGCAACATGTATATGAGCAACATAAAGCCATTGTTTATATTACAGAAAAGAGCAGATTACAAATTATTCATAAAGTGGAGTCAAGAGAGCACACCAACAGACTGTTTATTAAGGCAGGACTATTGAAACTTAAATATTTAGTTGAGTTACAGACATTATTACTTATGTATAGGGCAAAAAGCAGAATATTGTTTTTAGTTCAGAGGACAAGGATCATAGAAGGAAATTTCATTTTAAGCATCAGTTTGCACAGATGACTTTAAAGCAGATGTACTTCAGTGGTTGGAGTCAAACTGTGGAATTCTCTACAGAATGATTTAAAGAGTTGGATAAATATCTTTCAGTTCAAGAAAATGTATAAAGAAAGAATAATTAGACTATATGAAGTTACAGGTAATGTGTTTCCTTAGTTGATGGTGAATTATTGTGTTTTTTCTCATGTTACTGTAAGTATTGGTTAAGTAACTGTTATTGACAGACCATATACTTATATTGTTTATGAGTAAGGGACAGGCAAAATAACATTATTCTTCTACAATTTGCACGGTAATGCAACCTCTGGAAGACCGCCAGGCCCTATAAAAGTGCAGCGCTATGAGATTTACAGACACAAATCCTTTTGATTCACCCCAGTTTATTCTGTAATCTACCGGTTCTAATCTTGAATCTCTCAAGGCTCTCCTGCTTTTATGAAGTTATCTTAGGTTCTCCATGTTCTGTGTCCTTCTCTGTGGCAGTTGAGAGCTGAGATCTGAGCAGATGAGGAGGGTGGAGTAGGGTCTGGATGGGAGAAGATGCAGAGTGGAGGAGAATAGGGAGGATCTAAGGGAGAAGGAGGAGCCACTTTGATAAATGGGCAGCTTGAAATGGGCCTCAGCTCCTAGTATGCCAACGTGACAGACCTGCCTAGAAGCAGGACAACCATATGCGTTACCAAATGCAATAGTCTTTTGACTCTTCTTTTGACTCCCTATATTGTAGAATTATACTTGGTACACACACACACACACACACACACTAGACACGTTAGAATGCCTTTGCCAAAGAGTTTGCATGAGGTCACCCTATCAACACATTGTGCACCAGCAAAACAAAACAAAGCATAGATCTACAAGCCATCGACGGCTGCGCCATAGACAGCAGCTCAACTCTTCAACTTCTTTTGGCTAAAGAGTTCCAGCCTCTGAATTAATTTTCCTGTTTTTTTTCCCTGTCCCTGAGCTCCCCCACACACACACACACACACACTCCTTCCCTCCCACTGTCCCGTTGACATGCTTCCAAACTCAAATGCTTGCAATACAATTACACAACCAATATCACACACACACAAAAAAAGTCACACAAAACACACCACAACCTAACACATATCAGCGTACACAGACTCAGATGCACACATATGTACAGTCACACAGCCACACACACACATACGGTCACACAAGTGCACACCGACCATAAACAAATCCCACAAAACAGACATGGTCACATACACACAATAAATTGGACCCATTCGTCAACCGGTGGACGCCGGGCCACCTAGGAGACACCACAGGCTGCTAATGAGATGGTGCTCGCAGAGTCCTGTGAGACACTGTGAGTCATTATGAAGCCCCGGTGTAGCCACGCACCTCCTGGCGCCATCCAGACGCACAGATTAACTGCGGATGCCGACAGACCCCCACCAAGCAAGGACTATGAGACCTAGACTCTGCTGCTCTACATTTACCAAAAGCAGGGTAACTGTGTTGAGAAGAAGCAGTCAGAAGTGGAGCAGGAAGTCTGTCCTCTGGCGAATTTCACGCAAAGTTTGGCCGGGATGTCCGTTGAAATTAAGACAGATTTGGTTGGAGGATTGTGGCAAACGTTGTAGACATAGCACTGAGGAGAGACAATTTGTGGACTTTTGGAGCGTTATTATGAGAAAGGCGATTTTCAGCAGAAAGGTTCTGGGTTCTCGACCCAGTGCCTGCAACCTACTGGCGTCAAAATGCAGTTACAAAGTGCTGTACAATAAAAACAAATAGACATATATAATAAAAGCACAGATGAAATACAATAAAATGCACATCATGAATAGAAAAGATTCCAGATAAATAAAATAAAAGGAATAACCAATGCAATAAAACTCCATTTAAAACAGAATGAATAAAGGTGACCATAGATAGTACCCTCACGAAAAGGCAGCAATAAATAAGTGGGTTTTTAACAGGGATTTAAAAGTTAAAACAGAGTTTGCAGCCCTGATCTCTGCTGGCAGATTGTTCTAGAGTTTGGGAGCTCTGACCGCAAAGGCTCTATCGCCTTTGTGTTTGAGCTTAGACCTAGGAACTGCTAAAAGTGCCTCAGAGGGCGAGGTGGAACGTAGGGCTGTAGCAGTTCAGCTAGATAGCCAGGGGCGAGGCCTCTCTGAGCTTTATATGTCAGCAATAAAATCAATTCTAAAAGCAACAGGTAACCAGTGAAGGGAGGCCAGGATAGGAGAGATATGCTCATTTTTCTTAGTCCTGGATAGGATCCTAGCGGCCGAATTTTGAATAAGCTGGAGTCGATAGAGGGATTTTTTGCTGATGCCGGAGAACAGAGAATTGCAATAGTCCAATCGACTGGATATAAATGCATGAATAACAATTTCCAGATATTTTGCAGACAGAAATGATCTTATTTTTGAAATGTTTCTGAGATGATAAAAACTGGATTTAACCATATAATTTATGTGTTTATCTAAGGTGAGCTTCTGGTCAAAAATGACACCAAGGTTTCTGCAATGAGGAGTTAAAGAGTGAGAAAATGGACCAAGACTATTCGAAATGTGGTTATTTACATCATGACCAATGAGCAAAAACTCGGTTTTATCGGCATTTAACTGCAGGAAATTTTGAGACATCCACTTCTGAATGTCATGGAGACAGTTTAGCAGGTTGGTGGTATTTTGCTGAATATATCTGGGATCACAACTAAGATAGATCTGAGTATCGTCTGCATAAAAATGGATTGGACCTAGAACGGAGCCTTGGGGTACCCCAAAAAGGAAGCCTGTTGAAGCTGATCTGGCATCAGCAATACCTACACATATACTTCTTCTTTAGGTAGGACCTGAACCAGTTCAGAGCAGTACCAGTTATGCCTACCCAATTTTCCAGACGGTCTAAGAGGATGTTGTGATCAACGGAGTCGAAAGCAGCACTTAGATCCAGGAGAACTAAAACAGAGGTTTGGCCAGCATCAGCAGCCAACAATAAGTCATTCATAACTTTAAGGAGGGACGATTCTATGCTATGATATTTTCTAAAACCAGATTGGAATTTCTCAAAGATATTGTTTTCCTGGATAAAAGCAAGCAGTTGCTCTACTTCTACTATCTTTTTAACACCTTGGCTAAAAATGGGAGCTTAGAGATAGGCCTAAAATTGTTACAGTCAGAAGAGTCAAGTGACGTTTTTTTCAATAGAGGATGAATAAGTGCAGTTTTAAAGAAATCAGGCACGGAGCCTGTCAACAGAGAGCAGTTTAAAATCTGCAGGATGCAAGGAGAAACAGTACTAAAAATGTCCATTACAAATTTGGTAGGGATAATATCCAATGGACAGGAGGAAGGTTTCATCTTGGATACCAACTCAGACAGTGAAAATAGACAAATAGGCTTGAATGAGCAGAGGGAAACTGTACAGAGCTTCACAACCGTGATAGGGGAATCCGGGGGGGAAATGCGACTTCTAATAGATGCGACCTTCTATGTAAAAAAGGACAGAAATTCATTACATTGTTCGGGGGAGGCATCTAATGTCTCAGATGGGGGAGGTTCAATGACACTACTCATAATGCTGAACAACAGACAAGGTTTGGACTTATTGTTTTCAGTCTGCATCGCAAAGTAGGCAGATCTAGAATTTTTAACCTCTGCATTGAACATTTTTAGAAGAGATCTAAGATGTTCAAGGTCCCTTGGTGAATTAATTGGACCAATCCGTTTCAACAGTCTCTTAGAGAATGAATTTGATCAATCTGTTTCAACAAACAGTCCCATAGAGAAGGAATTGGACCAATCCGTTTCAATGTACAACCCCATAGATCAGGGGTCGGCAACCATTTTGACTGGGAGAGCCATGAAAGCCAAATATTTCTAAATATATTTCTTTAAGAGCCATTACTTGGCTC
>OMKN01068653.1:0-11878 GCA_900302345.1 Melanonus zugmayeri
CCAATACAAACAATGTATGCACTCACAGTATTATAAAATGCTTTGGATAAAAGCATCCACCAAATAGCACATCTTATCTATTTTACTGAGGAAAGAGATCCCAAAAAAGCATAATAACTGATCTAATGAATATGGAAACCTGATGAACAGCAAAATAGGATTAAAAAACGCTTTGATTTGGTGATTTCAGGCTATGAACAGTGATTCAGTTTTGTGGTGTTGTTCCTTTTAATCCACTGTTGGCGCTTTCATTTTGATTGGTGCTTCAGATTGTGCGGAACCCGATGGTAGAAAAACCTAACAAAGATGGAAAACCTCCCACAGTAGAATACCAAGAAGAGGAAGTTCTTGTAAGACTGTCTTAATTATAATCACATTTCATAACGTATCATTATAATAATGTTTCTCTTTGTCCATGGTTTTCATTATAGTTATTACATTTGTATTTGTACTTTACAGGACACCGTTTATGGTGCAGTGTTGAGGCAATGCTACAGCATGTACAAGGTGGGACTTCAACACATCTCATGCTCACAGATCTTCTAATGTATAGCTATAGAGTACAGTTCAAACAAAATTATTTTTTTCTTGGGGTTATGGGGCGTTGTATAACTTGGGCCTGTCTAGCCCTTTTAAGACTGTAACTGTGCTATACAAAATGTAATTGACGTTCCACTTTTGACTAACTGCTGGGTGTTAGACTCCCAGCCCAAAAGTACTGTTTTCGATCCCATATGTCCAACCTGTAACCTAAAAGACCTGTATCTGAATTGGGTGACTAAGTCCCTTGGCATAAACAATGTTTGCTTATGATGTCATTCTGCAGCTATTTAACGGCACCTTTGGCAGAGCGATGGACGCTGGAGGGGTTGAGCTGCTTATTCAGAAATTGGAGAAGTTTTTCTACAGGGTAGGAAACATCTTGTTGGCTGATTCAACATAGTCTATTTCCTGTGGGGTTTTAATTGTTCTTTTGTATATTTATGTTAACACGTAGGCTGTCGATATTTCACACTAATCCACTGTTGTTGGTATAAGCTAAGCTAACCAATTGACATAGAGAGCATCCAGCAGAACTTGGTGTGAGTTATGGAGAGCACACAAACTGTTTGTAGAGGTGTTGATGCAGGATCCTTCCTTTTGGAAATGACCAGAAGGAAGTTGTTAATCCACTAATTGCGATTAGATAAAAGATCCTGCCAATAAAGGAGTTCAGTTCCATATTAAAATACTTTTCCAGCAAAATTGGGGAAACCATATATATATATATAAATGGTTTTAAGTTAATCATTGTTTATGTTTTTATTTGGCCAATTTGCGGCGACTTTGTCCAAAAGGCTCGTTGTCTGATTAGATTACTCGTCTAGCTACGGGGAAAGAAACCACAGGTATTTAATTTCTAATTAGGATGGAGAGGCTCTGGTGTGGTCATAGGCTTATGAGGACATCCCCCCTCTCTCCAGAATGTAACCCAAAGACAGAAGGAGAAAGCCCTGCAACCACGTTTTGTCCCGGGATAACGGTCCGGGCCTCTCCTTGTCTGTCATGATGGTGGTGTGTTTCTCGAGGGGTCCGTGCCAGATACCGCTACTGTTCCGCACTGTCGTTATTAAGTTGTAAGCAAACACTGGCGGGTAAACTAAAACCTTTCTCTTTTCCTTCTCCCATGTGTGTGGAGAGGTCATCTCCTATTTTCTGTGCATGTGTGTGTGTCTGAACCGGCTTGGGTGTCCAGTATCTCCAGACTCTCCACCTGCAGTCATGTGACCTGCTTGATGTGTTCGGAGGAATCAGCTTCTTCCCACTGGACAAGATGACCTACCTGAAGATCCAGTCCTTTGTCAACAGGGTAGAGGAGAGCCTCAGCCTGGTCAAATACACTGCCTTCCTCTACAATGACCAGCTCATCTGGTATACGCCCTCGATATACTTGTATGGGCAGAATGGTGAAGAGAGGCAGGGAAGTGGGTTGAGAGGGAGATGAAGTGACATGTAGCGTCTGACCGCAGGTGGGAATCAAACCTGGGTCACTACCAGACGTATTGCTTACATGGTTAGCACACTAGTGGCTTTTGTAACCGAGCTGCCCGCCTAAGGATGCTTTAAAATGAAGTTACTATTTACTCACTTACTGTCATTTTATTAGAATAGATGTGTGTGTGTGTGTGTGTGTGTGTGTTATATACATGCATACATATATGCACACTTAACGCTACCTCAGTAATGTGGATCCTGAGATGGTACTCAACTGTTGACTAGGCAACTAGAGAGACAGTTTGATGACATTTCAGTTTCTAGGACGTATAAGGAAATAATGGGTCAATGTAATTTAACATATTTTTTACCTCATCCATTTTGCCTTATCTTTTATTCTGGCCCAATAATTAGGCATACGACCCATGCTAGTTGGTACCGTCGATGTGGTATAACTGAAGTGTGTTTCTGGTGCTTTTGCTCTCAAGGAGTGGACTAGAGCAAGACGACATGAGGATCTTGTACAAGTATTTGACCACGTCCCTCTTCCCCAGGCATTCTGAACCAGAGGTAAGAAGAGGAGGCGGGAGGGGATGTCATGTGATCTGCAGTCGTGTATGTACATGTACATAGTATATGTACATGTACATAGTATATGTACAGCACTTGACCATCAATAAATGGTTAAATCGCATAAATGCAACTTTGGGTCACTGAAAAGCGCTATATAAATACAATGAATTATTATTTATTATTATTATAAAACAAATTAATCAATTTAAAAACACAGTATACAAAAAAAAAGCTAGTTTGACTCCTTTTATAACCAACTCCTTTAAAACGTGAACTCCCATCTTTTCTCTGGTCCTGCTCTCTCCAGCTGGCAGGCAGGGACTCTACTCTGAGGCCGGAGGTTGCGGGGAACCTGCTGCACTATGGACGGTAAGCGCTATCCCACCCACTTTGATACCAATTGAAGCGGATCACCCTTGGCCTGAACTGCCCCCTGGTGGACAGGGGATTCCCTATGCCCACAGCAAATCTGAGATGAACTAACAAACAGCCCAATAAAAATACATGAACATACATAGTATGTTCAAGTATCATGTTATTATGGTGGTCTTGCACACACACACACACACACACAGTGTCTGTCTGTCTCTATCTCTGTCTCTATGTCCTAGATTATCCACTATTATTATCTATTGATCATTCATTGTCCTCTACAGGTTCCTGACGGGCCCTGCCAACCTCAAAGATCCAGAGGCCAAATTCCGATTCCCCAGAATATTTGTCCACACAGAGGACGGCTACGAGGAGCTGCACCTGATTGTTTACAAGGTGAGATTGTGGAGGTATTAGGTTGTGTTCAGGGACACGCAGTCAATTTAATCTCTGGCTTCAACCTTCAGTCTGTGTTTTTAATACTTTAAACCAGTGTGAGGGAGGTGCTAAAGTATTTTTATATTTTAAATGGATGAGATTTCATAATCTGTAGTGAGTTAAGGATTTGCCATTTAGTCTATCAACTGCACATTTATGATAAGCAGTTCCCACTGCTTTATGAAATTGTATGGATTTTGAGGAATTAAGGGAATGATGGAATTTTAAAATAATGAGCTGTCTTTAGCAATACCAGATTCAATTTACATTAATGTAAATTGAATCTGGTACGGTACCAGATTCAATTTACATGTGTGTATTTAACATGCAAATGTTTCTTTCTGTTCCAGGCGATGAGCGCAGCCGTTTGTTTCATGATCAGTGGTAGGCATCCATCCCCTACAGTTAACACAAAATGATCTTTTTACAATTCCTTTTTTAGTTACTCACACAACCATGTTTTAAACATAAAATACCTGTTAAATGTTTACTTTTTTATTTATTTTCCCCCAACTAACAAACAAATTTGCTCACGTCTTCGAGTCCCCTTTTTGTCCTCTCCCAGCTTCGGTAGAGCTGACCCGGGACTTCTGCGAGCGTTTGGATGCGCTGGTGGGCCCACAGCTCACCCTGTTGGCGTCGGACATCTGCGAGCAGTTCACCCTCAACCGCCGAATATCGGGGTCAGTGGAGGACAGCCGGCCATCGTGGCACAGAGACAACACCGCCTCTTCTGTTACTATTTCACTATTTAGTTATTTAGCAGGCACTTTTAGCCAAACACGACTTGACTGTGACTTCAGATAAATGTCATTAAGGAGCAGATAGAGGTTAGGCGTCCAGGTCAAAGAAGCCTACAGGTTGGGCTGTGGGGATCCTAAGACTCGCTGTATGCCCTATTAAGCATTCCCTTTTGTTGAAGTTCATTAATTTCTCATAGGATCAAAATGTAAATCAAATATATTCATGTCCCATGCCACAGCCGGTAGCCCCCTCGGTGGACACTGCCACCCTTATTAGTGCTTGGTTTCTGGCTGGCACACACTCAGTCCTTGAACAGGATAGAGGAGAGACTCCGTTACCATCTGATGTTGTCGTGGTGGCACTGCTTTAGAGAGGGGGGAGGGTAACCCAATAACTGCCCAGGCTACCCACTCGAGACGCTGGAACACCTACACTCTGTTTACCAGCGCAGATCCTTCTGAGATAAGCCTACGGCGGTAACCCGAGAGAGGAGTCCGTGTGACGTCTTCCCTTTTTTTTTAATCATCCTAGTTGAGGAGCCGGAACAAGGCCCTCGTCCCACGCCTCCACCTGTCGGTGACCAAGGGCATGATTAATAAGCCGGCTGTTAAAACACACACACACACACAGAGTCTGGCGTTGGAGAGTGAAATGTGGTAATCGCCCTTATTAAATGTGCCTACGGAGAAAATGTATACAACAAAAAAAACTTTGATGGGCTCTTTGTTGACATGGCTCCAGTTTGTCTACCATAACATGCATGTCATTGTAGGATTAGCGAAAGCATGTGCACGTTTGTACTGTTTGGTTTGGTTAGCATCATGTAAATACATCTCCATATGTACATATGCACGTGATGTCCTCACGTTCACGTTTGCGTCCCTCCACCCTTCAGGCCAGACAAGGAGCCCCAGTTCAGGTTCATCTACTTCAACCACATGAACCTAGCGGAGAAGACCACCATCCACATGAGGAAGACGGCCAGCGTCTCCCTCACCTCTGTTCACCCCGACCTCATGAAGATCCTGGGGGACATCAACTGCGATTTCGCCAGGTAGATTTCTCCCCAAGGAAACACCCTGTCTTGAATTTTTTTAGGAGACACAGACACTTTTTGCTCAATGATGCAATGGGTTGACTGTGGAGATTGGGGTTCTTCAACCCCGGAAACCCTTGGCTGGGAGTCAAACACCATAATCATTCAATCATCTAATGAAAAGATCATTACAAATATTTTTTACATTCATATTTTTTGTAGAAGACTATCCTGAATTGTACTTTCTTTTTTGCAGACTGGAACTCTAGTGTCCTTAGCCCCAGTCAGGAAATAGTCCCAGTGATTAAATGTTCTCATCTTTTGATTTCACACATCATCCTGTGAGGCCGTCACGAGACCGATTGGAATCATGGGATAACCAAATTTTTCCTCTGTTTGTGGCATTCAGCTACTACGTTATATATTACATTATACTGTGCAACTCGTGACAGAATCCCTAGTCTTTTATAAGGTCACCCCTTCACCAGGCTGTATTTAATTTTTTTTATACGGTACCACTTTTCCCAGTTTTGTATAGAAAAGGAATATTGAAGACAAACAATACAATCATTTAAAAACACTTGTAAACAATGTTTTTTAATCTAGATACATGTAGCTGTAGTTCCACTTTACGGCTGACTGTACATCCTCACTCTTATCCACACAGCGTTCTTTCTTTTACTGCTCTGTCAATCAAGGCGTAACTCCACCCCTTGCAGTTTCTGGTCTCCCCCCAGAAGTTCTGCTATAACATAGTAGGACTGCTGGGTCTGAGATTAGGTTTAGTGTTGCTCATGGAAGATGCCACTCGGGAGTGTATATCTTCCCATGGCTGTGCTTTCATAAAATACATACTATAATGCTTGTCTAGTGTGTTGGACTGACAGTATGCTTAATATAAACCTGTTTCTGTTTTGCATTTGTCCACTTTCCCTCCCAGAGTGGACGAGGATGAAGAGGTCATCGTCAAAGCCATGACAGACTATTGGGTAGTGGGGAAGAAATCGGACCAGAGAGAGCTGTATGTCATCCTCAACCAGAAGAACGCCAATCTGATCGAAGTCAACGGTAGGTCTGACATGAATAAATGCAACAACAGTCACGCAATGTGCGACAATTTGTGTTTTACTACCGTAACCCCAACACGCAATCTGCCCCCAGGAATCTAATCTTCCCTATAATCTGCCTTTTTTCCCCCCTCTTTTTATTCCCTTGCCCATCCCACTATAGAGGAAGTTAAGAGGCTTTGTGCGACGCAGTTCAACAATATATTCTTCCTGGACTGAAGGGAGGGATTATGAAGATGAATTCAGGATGTAATGTAGAGAGAGGCTGTTGGGACAGATGCATTGAGCTGGGTCCATGGAGAGACTGGGCTTCGGAGATGTCTTACAAACTGTCAGTATCACGACAGGTGCAAGTTAATGCAATAACTGTTGTAGAAAAAGAAAAAGGTTTTCACACAATTTTTTTTTTTTGTCGGGGATTTGTAGTGAACTTATACTTTTTTTTTTTTTCTTTTGTAATTTAAGTGTAAAATCTGAATTTTACTGTACATGTCCTTTAAATATAATTTTGTTCCCTTTAGTTTCTTTGTACATATGTGGTCCTGCATCCAAGTTGATCAAATGTTCATTTTGATTTCTTATAAATGAATTGGTTTAATCCGATTTCTATGTACTTTTATCAGTCAAACATTTATTTAAAAATAAGAGGCACACAAAATGTGTTTCCTCTAGTCCCATTGATGATTTTTGTATAGTTTTAAAATGAAATGGCATCATGTCAAAAGATATTGTGCTTTGTATAAAGCTGCCCTAACTTTAAATAAATTAAGACATTTAGAATTTTATTCTGTGTATGACTTGTTTTATTGAATACATATTCTATATACCAACACCTGGCAACATTCTGTGTATGTGAAGGCTTCTGTAGCCCCCCCCCCAATAAATGTACCCCTGTTTGCTTGTCTCAGCAAATCTTCCCCAGACCATTTACAAATGGTTCCAAATCCTGCTACAAGGCTTCTGACAAGGTCCCGCAGAAGATCCCATATTTACCATATTTACCCCTTCCCATATGTCATTACAATGGCTCCCAAAGACGTTAGCGTTCAGTTCATAAATCCTGGTTCTCAAACACGGAGCCCTACATGCCTACAGGCCCCCTCTTACATCTTGGACTTTCTGTACCCCTACACTGCACATCCATCTTTTAGTCTATAGGCTTATGTAATATTTTCCAGATTTGCCTTTTTTGGGGTAGATTCTTGGCACCAATGTCTAAACACATCTATAAACTTCACAGATTTAGAAAAAAAGGGTGCCAGTTTTCCATTAACATTTAGGGCCTCAATTTTGAATTTCAAAATGGTCACCACCATTGTATATTACCTGTGGAGTGTGTGTGGCTGGTTTAAACAGCCTCACCTGGCCCGAGTCAGACTGATTAGATGGGGTTGGGTGAGGCTGCACACTTGTGGTGCATTGAGCAATCAAGCCCACAGGTTAAACCAGCCATCACTACACACACTCAGGACATGTATCTTGTTAACATGTCAGCAAGATGCCACCTGCTCTGGCAAACAAACCATTTGTTCAACCTTACAATAAACTGGTTTCAACATCCACCCGTGTCCTGTCCTTCGGAGGAGCCCTGCACAAGCCACTTTCAGTGGTAGGTAGCTGAGTTTGCTACATTGCCAATTAGCCACAACTATTTATTCAAATGTCACACAATGTTTATTTTATTTTATCTAAACTCATATAAAGGGGTCAATGATTCATTGGAAACAAAATAAGAGTACTAGAAATACTAATGAATACTGTAGTTAACAAATATAACTCGCACTTCACAATATCCTCAAGCGTGAGTGACAAAGGATGTTGTAAGCTTTGCATGTCTTAATTCTTTACTGCCATTAACTCCTGTACCACTCTCATTCCATCAACTACAAGACATGTATCTGATCCCTCTTCGATCTCCTATGACATGAGTTTAAACATGCAGACTTTAGAGTCCGAGTTCCCACTACCAGCCTCTATTCGGAATAATAATGGAGCGTTCTTGGTGAGCAATTTTTGACAGAGTTGATGATGCTGTGGTGGTGCAGTTGTGCTCGTAGTAGCTACAAGTTGTTCTGACTCAACAGCAAGTTGTGCCAGCTCCAGTGCAGTGAGACAGAACATTTCAAGATATGTGGGTGTATTCTGATGGTTCAATGTGCTGTTTTAATCTATTTGTATATAATATAATAATATAATAATAATAATAATGTTGAATACCAAAACATCATGCAGATCGGTTGAAAAAAAGGCAGGCCCCCATTTTTTTTTCTAAATCAGTGATGTTTCTAAGATAAGATAAACCTTTATTGATCCCTGGAGGGAAATTCAGGTGTCATAGCGGCAACAGTAGATGGGATAAAACACAGGTATAGGTGGGAATACAGAGTTAAGACCAAGAATAAAGATAAGAAAGATAAAATACTAAATAAATTACTGTACAGAGCTGTGGCCCTAGATTTCTGCATCTGTGGGTGAGTGAGTGATTGGACATACTGTATGTATAGTCTGGGGGGGAGAGGTGTGAATGCCTCTGCTGAGCTCATGGAGGTAGGGTGGTCAAACCTATTGAAAAACATGTTCAGCTCGTTCGCACGTTCCAGGGTCCCCTGAATCGTAGTGCTGGACTGGTTGTAGCCGGTTATCTTTCTGACCCCCCCCCCCCCCACACACACACACCTCTCTGGAGCTGTTGGCCTGAAGCCTGCCCTCCAGTCTGTCCTTGTAGCTGTTCTTAGCCGCCCCCAGCTCCTTTTTCAGCTCCTTTTGAACAGCCTTGGCCTCCTCAATGTCCCCTGCCATGAAAGCCCTCTTTTTCCTGATCAACAGGGCTTTAATGTCCCCATTGATCCAGGGCTTGTTGTTGGGAAAGCAGCGTACCTTTCTGGTGGGTACAATGCTCTCCTCACAGAACCTGATGTAGTCCGTAATGCAGTTGGTGAGTCCCTCAATGTCCTCACCATGGATCCTCTCAAATAAGTCCCAATCTGTTGACCTGTAGCACTCCCTCAGTTCCTCCTCGACTTCTTTGGACCACTGTTGAACAGTCCTGGTGGTGGCGGGCTGCCTTCTGATGACAGGATGCGTGGGTACCAGGAATCTACCCAAAATGTTGCTTTAAATATATTTTTTTAACATGAGCCCATATTTGAGGCCCTCTGATTAGCATCTGCTAGTAATGCTTCCCCATAGCCTACTTTAAAATGAGAGGTGATTGTGCTTTTGTGGCAGTGGCTCCAATGCTATGGACCACACTCCCTTTGCCTCTTTGTGCTCCGGACCCCATTTTAAAAAGCAGCTAAAAGACTTTTTCCTTTTTTTTTTCAACAGGCTTTTGGTTAGCTCCATGTTGGTTCTATTTTTGGTTGTTGCTTATCTTGTTTCTGTGTTTTTATTGGTTTATTTAATTTTGGGAAGCTGTATGACCCATGTCTGTGAATGGTGCTATAAATACTTATGGGGGTGCTGGGGCGAAACCTACGCCCATGCATTACACTAAATAAAATCATAGAAATGTCACGGACAACATGGCAGCACTGGCGTATGCGTCCGACACTCCACAGGACGTAAGTGGAAAATCAAACTGCTTTTTTGTTTTGTTTTGAAAAACCAGAACTATAAGTGAACGAAGAGCCAAATGAACGGCTCTTTTGGAGCCAAAAGATCTAGCTCCTCGAAAAGACTCGGAATGCCCATCACTAGTAAGCATCGAGACTGTAGTATGAAAGGTATGCATGCGAAAGTGTGATAGGAGAATCGCATTACAATAGCCAATCATTGGGCAAGGTTTCGTCACGTGGCCTCGCCAAGCAGCCAATCGTCATCCTAAACGAATTTTAAAAACGAACCCGCCATGTTTGTTTTACTCGTTTAGTGTTGTTGACGGCCGTAGTAGTTCCAGGGTTTTACAGGGAGGATACAGGTAAGAACGAAGACCTAAATCTATATTCAAACGTCCCGTCTAATTCCATGCTTGTTTATAAACTGAAATGTAAACTAGAATTCTTCGAAATAATGTTTGTTTTCTACCATTGACTGACGATGGACAACAACGGCGTAACGTTAGCCAACCCGGGTTAGGTTAGCAGGAAACGTACATAGTAAAAGTCCCGCTAAAATATGTTTTTAACATTTAGGAATACACGGGGGTGGGGGTATTCATAAATCCCTGTTCTACTGTGCCATAGCCTACATCGAACGAGATATCCGTGCCGTTTTACATCGGTATAACACTCTTAATACTATTCCAGGTGAGTTATCGTCATGGAGTCTCGCTTCGCTACGCTGCGCCAGCGGGACAGCAGCGTGTCGATGCTGCGGGTCAAGATGTCCCGTAGACGGTCCCAGTCTCAGAAGGAGAACAGGGGAAAGGCCGTGAATGCTCGCAGGCAGTTAGACAAGCTGTCTGAACTGGACCAAAGCGCCGTGATGGATGCGTCCGTGTTAACGAGAAACATGTCAGTCATCCAGGAGAAGGCTGGCAACGTATCAAAAACACACACGAACGCACAAAGTGAGTGTTGGTGGCCTGTCTCAGCTGACTGTACCACTTTTTTTTGTATAGGCTACTTCCCTTCCATGCGTTGTCATTTAAGTTATTATATATTAGACCTATGTAATAAGTGACTACGTGATTTTCAACATTCTTTGCATTATTTCCTTTGACTTAATTTCCCCCTGCTTTTAACTTCCATATGATATTTATGGATTATACAAAAAAGGCCTTGCGTAACACATTAAATTCAGTAGGGTTAGTCAGGTTTAGTTGCGCTGGCTGTACTGACCCCTTTATACACTTTTTGTTATACAATTGTAAGGATTTAATCTGTGCTCCCTTCTAAAAAAGCAGTTTTTCTTGTGCACATTCCAGTGTTTCAATCACCTCAACCCTGCGCCTCTTTCCAATTAGCGAATGCAGCAGGACTGGATCGACTGAAGCAGCTGGAGCGCTGGAAGGAGCGGAAAGTGCTGGAGAAGGAGAAGGGAAAGAGGGAGAAGGAGCGAAAGAATGGTATGGAATGGTACAGGCCAGTCTTCAAGACTGGCCTGTACCATCCAAAGGACTCCTTCCCCTGCGTGGTTGTGCCCCAGGTCCCGAAGAGCAAAGGAAGAACCAAGGAGGTAGGAGAAGGGGCATTTCCAGTCAAGAGATGTGGACATTTGATTCGGATTTGGATTACTGTATTAAAACCCGGGTAAATAGTTTGTTCCAATGTCTCTGCCAAGATAGAGGACTGAGTAAAAGTAGAAAGTAAAATAAAATTCAGAAAATAAATAGAAAACACAAAATGCTGTACAGTAGATGATCAAACCCCTATGGCTTACAAGCACTAATGGGGTGTCCCCTTCCTGACCCTAACCCCAACCCCCTCCACCCTGATCCCAACCCCCATCCCTTCCCTTACCCTAACCAGGGTTCGCATCCCCACCCTTACCCTAACCTCAACCTCCACCCCCCTGGGTCAGGAGGGCGGGGGTTGGGGTCCAACCCCCACCTTTGGTCCCTTCTCCATCACCACCACAAACATTGTCTACATCATCTCATGCACCCTCTGCCATAAACATTACATAGGGGAAACCAAACACACCATTCACACACGTCTATTCCAACACATTTACAACATTGGGGAAGGTAGACTACAGACCCCCCTGGTTTCCCATTTTCAAATACACTCCC
>OMKN01068655.1:0-11375 GCA_900302345.1 Melanonus zugmayeri
AATCACTTAACAGAATCACGCTGATGATCTTAAAGAAAAAAGCCATGAGATTGAAACTGGAGTCTGGAAATAAGGATAGAAGTCACGTGGGTTGTAGTTGTAAAACACATGTGCATGCACACACACACACACACACACACACACACACACACACACACACACACACAATGTGGGTTACCTGCTCTGTTGTTGTGGTGGTCACAGCAGCAGGGGTCTGATTGGGCGGCGCAGGCACACAGGAGGAAGGCAATGCGGTGTCATCTTGCGTGGTGACAGGCAGGTACTCTGTCAGTTTGACAACAGCGCTTGAGCACTTCTCCAGAGCCTCTGCCTTGCTACCCCCCCCAAACTGCATCCTCATCAGACGGCTCTCTCCCTAGCAAAACACCACAACGTACTGGATTTCAAGGCACTGCTGTGCCATGGACTTTAGTTGTTGATTTGACATTAGGCATTCAAATAAAACAAACAAACATAAAAACAAAATATCTATGGGTTACACCGGGTCAAAGAGAACCGGAGCCGTGTGCCTAGAGTTCTCGTATACCTACTCCATTATAGCCACTATGTGTACAATATCCATTTAGGTGCATTTGCTAAATGTAAGGGTACAGTAGGTAATCCAAGAACTTGAAGGAGCAATTAACCAGTCTTGAACATTATTTGCATGTTTTAAATGTTGGGAAGACACATCCACAAAGCCTTTGACTGACTGACCTCTACCAACTGTAGGTTGTAACAGACACAAAAACAACTGACCTTTACAGCACAACGAAAAAGCAGGTTATCCGTTCTCCTCTGTACTTTGAGAAATTCTGTTGCCCCAATTAAAGACATCCCATCCTGAAAAAAACAAGCATGATAAACAATATCATAGAAATGTCATGAAAATCATATGATACCGATGAGTTACTGTAGGCATCGCAAAATCAGTAACAAACAATACTCTGCTGTGGATTCCACAAGTTCCAAGCAAATAATATTTTCAAATAACCACGATATGCTCTGTGGAGTGTGTGTGGTTGGTGTCTGGTTTAAGCAGCCTCACCTGGCCCTGGTCAGGCTGGTTAGACTCTGGGGCTGGGTGAGGCTGCACACCTGTGGTGCATCCGGTAATCAAGGCCCACAGGTTAAACCAGCCGTCACCACACACACTCAGGAGGAGCGTGGACATGTCAACAGTTTACCACCTGCTCTGCCAACTCTACAATAAACCGGTTTCCAACATACACCCGTGTCCTGGTCGTCGCTGGAGCCCAGAAAAGCCACTTTCAGTGGCGGGTAGCAGGGAGGATTTAACTGTGCTATAAAAATACAAGTTACAGGTCTCACCTACAGGCTGGTTGTTAAGATAAAGATAGAGATACATAAACTTGTCTGCAGGGGTCTCTATTTACACAATAACATTATCGTAGCACTTTAGAGATTAACTTACCTGTAATAATTTAGAGGAACCTACATTCAAAAAATGAAATAAATAAATGTGTGTGCTATATGTCTGAGTATACAAAAAAATGCATGTAGTAGTTGGCTTAAATATGTTAATAGTGGTGGTATCAAAAACATTAATCTTATTTATTATTAACACGTATTATTGTATTAGGATTTTCTTAATAATGCAATTAACTATGACATTAAGAATAGTCTACGTTTTCTACATTTCAAGGATTATTTGTAGTCCACAGTAGCACATTGTTTCAAATTAAATCAAACAATATTCAGCTGTGCTCAACGTAAATAAAATAGGTCCAAGGTTATCCATGGGTGTGGCGTGTAGGCTACAGTGCTAAGCTCTCACCAATGAAGGATTCAGAGACCAACCAATCTCTAATAGACCAGTCTATCATCCACTGTGAAAGCTCTCAGTGGTCTGACCTGGATATCTCTGGCAGGGTACCCTGGCTGGGCAAGATAGCTGTATCTCCTGTCAAAATACCATTAATGAGACATTCTTTAGCCCAATGGGCTTCTGCCGTCCCCAGGGCAGGAAACTACCTTCTTAGTCCCTCCACGGTGACTCACACATATCCAATTTTGACTGCCTATTCTCACACTTTATCAGCTCAACTGCATTGCTGATCTTCAAAATGATCTCATCACTAACAAAAGCATCTGGCCATGATCTGAGTACACACATTCAAATGTCACGCTTAAAATGTACCAACATCTCTTGTTCTGACTGCAACCTGGCGTGGTCCTGCACTGGGAATTGAAAAGTTTAAGTCAGTGTGCCGTGATGCAGTAGGACGACAAATGTCAAAACAATGCTCCATGCCGCATATAAACTAGAGCGGCTATTGGTATTTGAAAACTGATGCAACCTGGCGTTTACTGACTGTATTTCTGTCCAAATGTCCATTCGCCCTGAGGGGTAATAACTTTTTCTGCCCAAACAGGAGCACAGCCAAAAAAAGTGATGGCACTATCTTTTAACCTGTACCCCAGTAAACCTTGAAATTAATAGGCCTAATGGGTCCTTACCCCAGAGATTCGGGGTAAAATGTCAGACTGTAGTGCAGAATATTTCATAGACTTCACAAAATGGTTTCATCTGGAAAGCCAAGCTTGGCGTCATAAAATCTGGCAGAGCATTTTTCTATCAACTAGGCTGCTACAAATCAGTACCGTTTCATATAGGTCTACTTATGTACTTAATTAGTATTGGCAGGGGTAAAAAACTGTCTCATACTATAATGTAGGCATTATACGACTTTCAGTCGTATGCATGCCTTCATTCAATGTCCTTTCCAGTATGTTATTTTTTAGTATAAAATTGAACCGTAACTCACACGACCTTAAAAAAAATCATAATCGTAAATCATACTAGACATTTTTAAAAGGTAAAAGGGAATCCTGCTTACCAGAAGCTCCTGTCCCTGGGACACCAGCATGTGTCCAGACTCCAAGATGGTGAGTACCAGCTCAGGTGAGCCACCATCTGCTTTAAACACCTGGGGGCCATAGATGTGAACAGTAATGAACCAGATGATCACAGACCAGGCCGGGGGTCTTCCTGAGCTCTGAGCACCAATCACAGCCTACAGGTGATCAGGCTGGTGGCTCACCTGTAGGTTTAGTAGGTGGTTGGGGACATGTTCTGTTTAACTTTAGTACCAAAAATTAGGAACTTTGTAATAAAGCATAGCAAGGCCAGGGCAGAGTGGACACCTTAGAAGTATTATTATTATTATTATTATGTTGAGTTACCTTCCACTTATCTCTGTCCCCTGTCGACCCGGGCAGGAAGCGTCCGTAGTGTCTCAACGTCCACCTGTTCGCCATGGCTGCGCTTAAAGAGAACGTAGCTATGTTTCCCGCGCGTTGATCGTGATGCGTAAGTCACGTGTCAAATCTGTGCCACGTGTTCACCGATATATTATTATGTTTGTGTTATATCTAGGCTACCTCTTATTAACCGCTGCGTTCACGCGGAATCCCGGATATCGTGTTAGTGGACGAGAGCAGGACGGTACAACTAGGTGAGGCCGGCAGAACATACCGGCAACAGACCGGTCCAAAGTTAAAACATTTTAACTTTTTGCCGTCCTCCACAACGGAATCTACAACCGGATGTTACAGAGCTCCCTCCTCCGCGACAGAATGTACAACCGGAGGTGACGTAGCTCCTCACGCAAGGAGAACACATGGGTGAGAAGCTGATCACACCTGAATTATTCTCCTTCACTGTCCTGTTTCACATGAATGAATGACCTCACGTTTTGGAGGGAATTTAACATTAATGTTAAGTATGCAAAATAATATTAAGAGAAAGCTGCATTTTATATGTATTACTAGAATCATTATTATTCTGGGTCAAGGCGCTCTATTGTTCATAAACGTGTTTTTGGACACTTCTCTGTAGAAAAATAAAATAGGCTAGAGAGAGAGAGCGAGAGGGAGAGAGCGAGAGAGAGAGAGCGAGAGAGAGAGAGCGAGAGGGAGAGCGAGAGAGAGAGAGCGAGAGAGAGAGCGAGAGTGTCATAAAAGTGTAAGTGACGATTCTGACCGATAGAGGGAGCATTAAGGTGTGTTTTAAAATACACATGGTCCGCGATCTGGACCGGCGTGTTTACCCCCCCCCCCCAAACACACACACACACACCGCTCTCAGCACACGTCCTCTCTCTATGTGCGTGTAGCCACTGGTTTGTCGTTGTTAACGTGTGCGTGCGGTTTGTATGTCGTGTGTGTGTGTGTGTGTGTGTGTGTGTGTGTGTGTGTTACTGGCACCAGTTGCGCTTCTATTTGGGCTTCAGGCTGAAATGCAGGTTTCTTTACTGAAGGATTTGGTTTAATTTGCATAACCTTAACCCTGTTGCCTATTAAAACATGGTCACATATTACCAAATAACAAAAACATATTCGAATTGTTCACCACACAATGGCCGAAATGATACTGATGTTATATTTATTATAGACTAATATAAACGCCAATTTATGTTATACAACATTGAAATCTTCTGTGCGATGTGTTTCCTCGTGTCAACGATAGCCTACATTTAACTGTTAGTTTAAATGCAAATAACTATGTATGTGCATGTATCAAATATAAATTAATAACTTAGACAACAGCTACTTTGAATGAAACATCGGAACGTTTCCTGTGATGGAACATTACAATTATGATTTATGGTGCGCAATTTACGCACCGCATGAAACCCAACCTCCTCCTCCTTTAGTTCAGACATACACACACACACACACACACACACACACACACACAAAGGCTACCAACCTGTAGGACGTTTTAAGAATGGGAAGATGCCCCTTTAACCGAGGCAGGTCGGTGGGCTGAGCTTCTCGCTCCTATGGCAACCCAGCCCAGCAGCATGATGAATATTCAACAAGCCAACAAGCGAGCAGGCACCCCGGATCAGTGATGTCAGCGGTCCTCGGGTGCTCCTGTGTTTTACAGGAATGTTGTCGCCTTGTGCGTCTCTGTCACCTGGAGAGACGCGCGTGAAGGAGAGCGTCTTCCACCGTGACCTTCTGCCATCCGGACCCCCCGTCGCTCCGCGTCTCCTCCACAGGATGTCGAGCTAAGGTCACTTTCCAGCAGTTTTTTCCACTTTTGCGCACAATGTCGGAGCGGCACCAACATGTAGCCTACATCGACACAGGGACGACCCGCCGGACCGCCCAGGATGTGTGTGACAACAAACGCAAACTGTCGGACGGCATCCGATGAAGAGGAGTCTCTCTTCATTCAGTGAAGCACGGTCGTCTTTTGCCATGCTTCAAACGAGCTCTGAGCTGAACAGAGTGGAGACACAGAACCGGTAATACTCATTATAGCCAAACAGTCTGGATTCATTGCTTTGTATTTTATTGTATCTCAATGTCATAATGGACAGGCTGCACTCCTCCACGCGTAAAAGGCTCTACAGTTTGCCACAGCACATTGGCCACAAAGCGTCTCTAATGGGGGAAGGAGAAGACGGAGACAAGGACGCCCGGAGGAAGAGCATCAGGATGAAGCCTCTGCCGTCACCGTCGCCGACCTCTGGAGGAAGCTGCAAAGGCATCGGTGACACCAAAAGTGGGGACTCGCTCGTTATGGAGACAGACATCGGGAGGCAATTGAAGACGAGCTCGAACGGAGATTGCCGTCGATTTCGTGGGAGCCTTTCCTCCATCACCAGTCGGCATGTCCACGACTCGGAGTCGGCGGAGGAGAGGCGACTCATCACCACCGAGGCGGGGGACGGCACCCCGAGCGAGGAGAGCCCCCCCGGAGCTGCAGGTGGCGGGCCGGAGCAAGGTGCGCAGGGAGCCAGTGGTGGTGGCCAAGATGGTTCCCCAGACCAACAAGCAGGGTTCATAAAGTTAGACGGCAGTGATCACATTTCGCAGGACGATGAGAGATTATATCAAGCAGGGTTCATGCACAGACAATTTGGAGCGATGCTTCAACCAGGGGTCAATAAGTTCTCCCTTCGGATGTTTGGGAGTGAGAAGGCTGTAGAAAGGGAACAAGAGCGGGTTAAATCCGCTGGATTTTGGATAATTCACCCATACAGTGATTTCAGGTAAGATTACCAAGTGCCATGCACTACAGTGACGGGTTTAAATTGATTTGGGATTTGGGTTGTCATGTAGATTATTGCCTTCACGCAGGCCTTGTTTTAGCTTCACAGTTTTCACAATTCAAAGCTATTCACAATTTGGTTTTCTTAACATTTTCAGTTAGGCATATCGACAATATAAGTCTGTATTTTAACTAATTATAGTTGTAAAGCCTACTCATTAGGTTTGTGCACATGATGTATTTATTTCTGACAGAAACAATATAATGATAAAAAAAGAAGCTTTAATTGATCTTGGTACTCAGACAATTGACCTCACAATGCACACACTTAATGGTTATTAAAAAATGACAAACCCAAGAGAGCATAGGCCATTATGGTAGAATGGTTATAAGATCCGGGCCCATCCGTGCAGCAGTTTGCATTACATTTTAGCCATGGTTGATATTGCGGATGGACACTGATGGGTCTGGTGGGCCTACCCTATAATTACTAAATATTTGAGTAAATATATGAGTACATTTGAGTAAATGATGACAGTACAACTCCCTATTTAAATAAAATAAAGTAAATGTTGGCAACATTTTCTCTTGAGACAACTATAGCTTCATTACCTCACGCATCAAGTGAAACAGCAAATTGGATCTGTATGTGAGCGGTGGAAATCTATTACTACAAGATTTCACATTCTGGTCAATTCATTAAGAAGTGCCCTTGACTGTGTCATTGTCCTTACGCATCTGATTCATGGCTTCAGAGGTGTCTATGAATGGCAGCTGTGTGTGTGTGTGTGTGCATATATGTGTGTGTGTTTAAAGGAGGATATTTATTAGGGCTATAAATGACTTTAATGGAGTAATTTGAGACATTAAAATTGTACAACATTGATAATGTTGGGTCATTGTCTAGTTTGCCTTTCTCTTTACACAGTGTACACAAAGTAATAATGTGGCAAAAGGTCATAACATCAGAAAAAAGAGATTTTTGTTGGAGACTGAATATAATGATTTTTTTTGTGCATTCTTGTAATATCACATTGTGTGTGTGTGTGTGTGAGCGTGTGTGTGTGTGTGTGTGCATGCGCATGTGTACGTACCTGTATGTGTGGTTATAGGCCTGCATTTGACCAAAAACCTGACAATGCCTTGTTTCAGAATCACATACTTAAAACCAGGCTTAATATACAAAGGCCTAACCATGAACCAGGCTTCATCCACAAAGGCATAAGTGTCTCCTCTTAGCACAATGGACTAGATTAACATGGACTGACCTTCTTTCTAGTTGGGGCTGGACCATAGTTGATCCAGCATGTTATCTTCAACTCCTCCTTTCATCCATAACTGCCAGCATCTCACAGTTCAATGTCACACGTCTCTTGCAGAAGATAAACGCACCAGGCTCTCTACATCAAAGTCACTTCTTTTGTCTGCCTGGACTGTGTTCACTTTCTATATTTGGTATACTGTAGCACCGGTGATCCTTTGTTCTGCACAAGGAGAGGTGAAGTGTGTCGGTTCGGCTATTCCCTGAACTATGGAGATGTGTATACACCATGTTTACAGAGCAGCTTGTAGACACATGAAAGCAAGTCATTTTCACTGGCGAAAATGTAGTGCTCGTGACCTGTGACCTCTAGAGAGCAGAGTGTGTATGTGTGTGTGTGTCTGTTTAAAAGTGAAGGACAAATGAACCAATCATGGAGGCAAATATAGAATTAATACTGCTTCCTATATAGAACAATTAGCTTGTTATATCATTAATTGTATTGACAAAAGCAGCTAGTTTATGTCACCATAATTGTCCATAGATTTTTATGTTTCATAGAAGTTAAACTGGAGTGTTGGCCCCATTTTATATTGTATTGCAAATCATTATTCAATAATTAGCGTATATCACACACACACACACACACACACATACATTACGGCATGATGTTATGAAATGGCAATCCACAATAAGTGGTCATTAGAGTGGCCTAGTTTGTAATGAAACACACCCTGTGTTCTGATTGGTTGTAGGAGGCCATAACTCCTCCTCCTTGTGAATCAGAAATACCAACACATGGAGAAGGTCTTTACACAACAGTTCCTTTTTTATGTATAATGTACAAGCTTATACAAATAATAAGAACAAAGCTAGTGTCACTATAGGTCACACACAGTCATCAATGTGTTGGAATCCAAAAATATATCCTCATGTCAACTATTGTATAATAACTATTATAATATATATAATGCCAAGAACCAGAGGAGGAGCAATATCTTCCAAGGGGAAAGAAGGATTAAAAATGGCACCATAATCCAATCGACAACCTCATTTCCAGATCCAAAGCCGAACAGCCTCTTTTCCTTTCCGACCATACATCTTCCAGCTGGGCTGAGTGGTCGGCTAACCAGCCGTGTGGTGTGTAGCTGACCAGCCACAGCCATAACAGAGACCTACTGCTTCATTTTCTGTTTTTATTTCACTGTGATGTATTGAGTATTTTAAACAAAAAAAGGGGGATGCCATTTCACTGAAATAATACATTGTGTAATTATTATTTTAAATGGCTGCATGTGGAAATCCTTGATAATCTTCTACAGGTCATGGGGATGAGTAGATTGACTGCATGCATACCGCCACAAAAAATGTAAAGCAAGAGGGATTTGTGCTTCTTCATGCTCAGATTCATTCTGCATACTACTGCCCATCATATGTGACATTGTACCACTATGTAGTGTCTTGACCATTAAGTTGTAGTTGTAGTACGTGCCTTTTTTTGTAGTAAAAAGGCACGTATGTTATGGAAATTCACCCTATCCATTAGGGTGAATTCTCTAACCATTTTAGAAGGTATGGAAGTAAAGTCAATAAGCTAATTGACTAGGATTAGGGTTAGGCAAGGGTTAGGTTAGGGTTAAGTTATGGTTAGGTTAGGGTTCCTCTATTCTGTTTCCATTTTGTTTCAGTGAAATAAGCAACTGCTAGAGGCCAGTGAAAATGTATAATTCACATAATGCATGTAATATGCTAGCATGTGTTGGTGTGGTTTTCTGTGTGTGTGTGTGTTTTGTTGTGTTGTGTTTAGAGAAGCGTGGGATTAAATAGCAGGATTTTCCATTTCACATCAGGTTGATTACAGTTGATTGGAGAGCATGTTTTTGCTATTGATTGTTTTGGATCTTGTGGGAACTCCTTGTCATTGGTGAATTCATTGGAAAATTATATGGAAAACACTCCAGGCTGGCCCAGAATGATGCTGATTCCACCTTAATGGGAGGTGGCAGGATTCATAGTTGGACACACAGTGATATGCAAGTGAATGTGAAATGCTGCAAATCACAGCTAAAAAGGGCAAAGTCTTTGGATTTCTCACAGGACGTCTTCTGTGTTTATTCACATTTATTGACACGCTGCAATTCAATCTCATAAATGAAGATCACCAACAAAGTAGATGTTTCTCGATGAAAAAAAAGAAACGATTATGCTTAATGGCACTTGTATGGCGTCTGTATGCATACCAGCGCATATTATTCCCCACTGATGCACCACAAACGGTATTGATTGATATGATATTGATTACGTGATTCATTTAGATTGTTAATGAAATAAGCCTGCTGCTGTGTCTCTCTAAACGGTAAGACACTTTTTATATAGATTAGATTATAGATGGCTCTGAAAGTGAGGTAATCAAAATAGGCTGCCATTTCCGCCCATGAATATTAGGGGCCAGGAGATTATTACAGCACAATCTATTTAATGGAGGGAGCCAAAGGTAGATGGAAATGGGGGGAGGGGGTCGCCTGTCGTTGTGGTAGAGTGATTGAAACGTGCAGTTTGACCTCAGCACCTGTGTGGGCCTATGTAACCAGAATATGTGATCACTCCCTACAGCACTGCACACTTTGTTTTTCATCACTCTGTGTTTTGTTACCGATGTATTTTCACTCGGCTGTATATATTGCAGCAGAGTTAACCCGTTGTAATTAGACCAATGAGCAGGGGTTAAAACTAACCTTTTTGCTTACCTGCCAACTGGCGAGTAGATGAAAAATGTTACCAGACAAACATAAATAACAACTTACTCGCACATCCATGTGAAGTCAGTAAATAGTCGCGCTTTCTTTGCAATGGCGTGTGCACTGCGAAAAAGGATTTCCAACTTTCTCACAGTAGCAGACGGTAGTTTTGAGAGCGTATATGTTTCAGCCGTGTGATTTGTCGGAGGATGAGGCAGAAGACAAGCCTCAAAACAATTCATCTAAAGTGGTCACTGAATGGTGAGTTACAAAATGCTTTGCTATCCGAACGAACAGCCAGGCAAACACCGTGAGCCTTCCTGCAGGGAAGCCTCGCTAGGCGTCACCGTTGGGGCGCGTTGTTCACCGGCTGCCGGGGGGGCGGCGGGGGCTCCTGATCTGAGGTTGTATTCTAGAGTTGATTGTTTCATGGTTCCCCACCGCCGGGCAGCGGCAGGAAGGCTCACGGTGTTTGCCTCGGGGAAAAGCGCGGGAGGCGCGGACAGCCGGACGGAGTCCACCGGCTGCCGCGCCCTGACGGCGCCTATGTAACCCCTCTATTTGGTCCTGGTCAGCAGACTGAAGAAACCACACTGTACGTCTCTCGGCTCATGGCTTTTATTCTGACAAACAACAAACATGTGATTGGTGGTGGTAATTCCGCATACAGCTCCTGCCCCGTAGTTTAGATCGTCAGTTTAAAAAGGCGACAATTCTACAATGTGATCGTATAGTATAATACAAAGGAAATCTGCTTATATATGTATATATATGTATATATATATACAGTATATATACATATATACATACATATACACACACACACATACATACATACATACATGCATACATATACACACATACATACATACTGTACGTACACTTTAATACCCAAACATCCATGAACCTATTTTCCCAGATTTATGTAAGAATAGTATAATAAACAAGATAACGAACTAAAACATTTCTCCATAGAAGATACCAACATACCTGACAAACAACAAACATGTGATTGGTGGTGGTAATTCCGCATAGAGCTCCTGCCCCTATGCATTATAATAGAACAATCAATACACTAAGGCATACACTCTTTCATTAATAACGTCTTCTGAACATTATGGCGCGCGCGCCTCAGTCAACCGAGCTAACAAGCACAGCTAATAAACTAGCTTCACTCGGCCAAAACAATATAAATAACGAAAATCAACTTACACACAGTCACAAAATGTGACAAGACTGTTCATATAACTTTATATACACTTACATTGTGAATTAAGTTAGTTCTATACTTATAAACAAGGAAAACCACGGAGCTGATATAAGTACGTACCGTAGTTTAGATCGTCAG
>OMKN01068658.1:0-10253 GCA_900302345.1 Melanonus zugmayeri
TAAGGACTATTTCCACACGCACCCAAATGTACTCTAATGCATGGCTGAGAGAAAATGTGGATTGGCCTGGCGCGGGCCAACCATAATATTGTGTTTAATCTAGATATCATTACATGCAAAACGAGCGGGAGAATTTCAAGGGCACCATTGTTTCTGTCCGCGACTCCAATAATGGAGTGTTTCCTTTAGAAACCCAAACCAGGGGAGACGTGCAGAGGTGCCACTTATGAAGGACATACAGAGAACGGTGCAGAGAGAGAGAGAGAGAGAGAGAGAGAGAGAGAGAGAGAGAGAGAGACTAACGGGAATGAGATTGAAAAAAAGAAAAAGGGGGACAGGGTTAAGAAAAATGACAGTCAGTCAAATCAATGTTGGACTTAGCAGGAGGGCTTTGGGATTGGGGGCCTCCCAGACATGAGACCCCGAGACCCCCAGAGACACGGCACCCAGCGGGGGTTATTTTACTGTTTATGTATCCTCTCTGTTATATACTGGCACTGGAAACTCCTATGGCTGGAGCATACACACACACACACATGCCAAATATACAACATAACACAAACAATCCAGCAATATATAAAACACACACACACATACACATTCTACAAATAAAACATAACACAAACAATCTAGCGAGACATAAATGCACACACACACACAGACATGCATAATAGCACAAATAACACAAGAGTTGATTTTCTGGCATATTCCGAGATCACCACAAACTATATTTTAATGTTAGATTTTGATTGCGGTCTGGAAAATTCAGTATTGCTGCAGACCTTGCGGCTCATCACCCACGTGTGTGCTTTCAGAAGTCAACACCGAGACACTTTATGGGCTTTTCCGTGGGGAGTGTATAGTGGGCGAACGGACGAGGAGTGGGAGTGTGTGTGTATTGATGTCGAGATCACGGTGCAAATATTGGAAAGTGTTCAATTCCCTCCTTCAATGCAAACACAATCCACTGATTTGGATCTAAACATCAATGATATGTTCACCCAACTATTGTGTGTAATCATCCTTTTTAAAACGCCTGATAACCTGCTATGTTATTTATCACGTGATATAGAGTCACGTGATATAGAAGACTGTCAATTGTGAAAAGAGTGACAGAGTGAGAGAGAGAGACATAAATACACTCTCTCATGCATTCCAGGTGTAGACTACATGACAGCCAAACAACCAATAGGAGCACTCCTTTTCCTTGCTTCCTTGAAAGCAGGAAGTTCCTACTGTTACTAGAACACAGGCTTACGTCGATCAGTAAACACTTCTGTCATCTTCTCGTTTGCCAATCTAGTCAGCTCCTTATCTATATCTTACAAAACACGAAACCTTATCAAACCAAACCATAATCTAGCATACCTTATCTTAACCTTTAGAATACTTCAAGCTAAACTGTTGTCATCCAGTACAAAAACCTGCCTACTTACACATCCCCAACTCAACACGTAAACGTATATTGTCCTTTTTAAACTTAAGTTTTTAAACTGAAAAGTCATCACAACACAAATCCGAATTGTTGTACTATTTCAATTTTCGATTGTCAAAATGAAAGCTTTCCTTAACCTCCCTTGTATGTGTGTGTGTGTGTGTGTGTGTACACACTTTGTACCAAACACCTGCACCTGAAGGAATCCGAGCTTGTCCTGCGACGGGGGAAACCCCAGAGCTTGTTGAATCCAATCTACTCTGAGATCACCACCGGCTTCTTCTGCGTGCTACAATCCCATTTTGTCTCCACCTGAGCATCCCTTTCTTTACACATTAAAACACACACACACACACACACACACACAGCCGTGTCTTGAGGGCTACATTGTTTGCCCCGGTGTAATTCTAGATCTGTTGAAAAGGTGTTGTCCCCGATACACAAGCACTGATCAGTAACACTAACCTTTGGATAACATGTTAACAAACAGTCAGTCGCGCACGTGTGCACGCACGCACACACACACACACACACACTATCTATGAAAGTAATATATTTCTCACTCTGTATATAGATCGATGTCTCTGGGGCTTTTTCAGAACATACACACACTCACACAACCATTTCCATGAATTCTCTGACCCCCGTCTGACCCGACATACCTGAGGCCTTATTGGGTCACTGACTGTGTCCCAGCTCTGACCATTACTTAAGTACGTTAGATCGTTTGTTAGTTAAGTCAGCTAGCTGGTTTAGTTACTTAAGTTAGTTGGCTAGTTAATGACTTAAGTTAGTTCATTATAGTTAGCTAGACGATGTCTTGGCATCACAAGGTCCTCACAAAACACAGGAACAACTTCCTCCCTGTGCTTAGAATAACCCAGTGTCTGAGCACCAGGGACAAAGTCAAAGACACAGGCCGGCCATTCAGACAAAAAATCTTTCAAAAATACACTTGTATCCTGCTGTGAATGTGTCACTTGTGGAGTTTACATAAAAAACGCCATAACAAGCCAGCTGTCAATCAAATGAATCTGTGCCCAATGGTTTCTAAATGTGATGCATGTGTGAGGTCACCAGCGAGCATGACTCTGTACCTGAACCTCATCGTACATCCATTACATGAAGACAGAATACTATACAATCCTGGTGTTATAGAGTATAATAGTTTGGCCTACGTGGTCCTAAGTTAGTACAAAACAAGCCCTTGCATTGCACAAACAAAAACAACCACATAACACATATCTATCTGTAACTCCAAAAATATAAATAAACATATTTTTAAAAAATAGGCTACTGCAGATTAGGTAGTATACCAGTAAACCCAAATAGGCTTTTTATGAAGAAAACATCTTCTTTCATCTTGAAATATTAACATTGAAATTAGAAGACAAGCCCAGCAAAAAAGCAGGTTTTTAAAAGTGGACTTCAACTGCTGGCCGGGGGGGAAGAAAAGCTGGTAGGCCTATTTCTCAGCCTCCAGGCTACATGTTGGGCCCTGAATACTCTTTAATTTCCAACGCCTGTGACTTGTGAAAGCCAAATGAATTGCCCATTCATGCACTACGACGCATTCCTCAGCCCCCCCACCACCATCTTCTAAACGCACTCACGCCTTTAAGCTGTAATTGGTGAGGTGGGTCTCTAAGAAAAGTCCGATAAAAAAAAGTTGTCTTTTTTTCCATAGAAAAAAAAAAAAAGCCGCAAGGCCACATCAGCCTTTCAGCGGAGGAATGTCATCTGACGTCATCTATTTGGGATCGGATTTCTCCTTCTGTGCGCGCGTGGGTCTGTGTGTGTGTGTGTGTGTGTGTGCGTGTGTGTGCGTCTGTGAGTGCGCGCGAAGCGAGCAAGCGCACGCGCGTGCTTATATCCCCCCCAATATTTCTCCAACGTGCCCAGTGGATCCAGAGCCCCGCACACACACACACACTTCATCCCGCTCACACACATACCCACACACACAGCCCGACGTTTACGTGACATCTTAATTTAAGTGGCTTTAATTCTTAAAGAAGAAGCGGCCCACGTAATAACGTCAACCATCACCATCCTATCCGTTTGTGAACACGTAGACCCGGACTTTAGTTGGAGTCGCTTCTCTCACGCGCGCAGGGTTTGACGTGGACGCGCGCCAATCGATCGTTAAAAGTCCTGAGCCCGATGTTTGATTTCCACGTCCGCATCAGAGAGAGAGAGAGAGAGAGGGAGAGAGAGAAAGAGAAAGAGAAAGAGAGAGAGAGTGTCTGCATCAGAGTGAGAGAGAGAGAGAGAGAGAGAGAGAGAGAGAGATTCTCTTCCCTGCACAAACAGACACGTAGCCGTTTCTAAGCTTTCGCAGAGAGAGGGAGAGATAGAGGGAAAGAGAGAGAGAGAGGGAGAGGAAGAGAGAGAGGGGGAGAGAGAGAGCGAGGGGGAGAGAGAGGCAGACTGGCTGGAATGCTAGGTTATGCTGGAGTTTTTAGACTTCTCTCTTCTCAGAAGCGCCTTCTTTTATAGCCATTCATACTCATAATTCAGAAGATATTCCTCATGAAACGCAAGTAACCCCGACGTGCCCCAGCCCTCAGAGATAAAACAACGCACTAAACGCACAAATACTCTCGTTTCACTTCGCGTCGTGACTCAAACGACAAACCGACTACATCAGCATCTTTCACCCCAAAGAACATTTTAACGATTAAAGAATTTTCGTTTTCTCGTTTCACGATTTTGCTTCAAGACACCAAAAGTGAGCCTATCAATTGTACAGCGATGCACGTCGCGTTACACAACAATCGTGAATTTGAAGGAGAAGGAGAAGAGGGTTTCTCCTGTTGCGCACTCACTCCATCAAACACAGGGACAAAAACACATTCGTCCCTTAAAGAAAAGAGAGAAATACTTTGACAACGAACACTCACTCGCCAGGCACCACAAGACAACCTTCACTTTCGGAAAGACGGAAGAATTCAACCTTACGATCCAGTCAGACCCGTGTTGTGCCCCGTCCCCTGGTTTGTTTTACGGCGAAAAGTTGGGAAAAATTACCCCCAAAGTTTCGTTTCTTCCCCTCAGTAGCGGAGCGCTTTTCCTTTTTCCTTCGCCTCGGCCAAGCAGACAGCCGGCGTCAGCAACTCAGCGCTCAACCCAAAAGACAACTTGAAAAACTTTCTAACAGCAACTCCCGAGCTCCGATCGTTGTTTAGTAGACGATCGGCGTTAGAAAACGTAACAGAAACTCACCTCGCTGCAATAAAATTATCTTCAAACAAGACGTGGCTGTGCTTTTTTTTTTTCCAGGGTCGGGTTTTCTTTCCCCTGCCTGCTGTCTGCTGGCGCTGTGCGTCGGGCTCTGGGAGATTCCGCCATGTCAATCAAACACGGACGCACATGGACGTCAAAGCCCGCCCCCTTTTTACCGTAATAAGCTGCGCGTTGCAAAAGCCAAAACATTAGCGAGGCGGTCTGTGTCTAGGATAGACACAAGAACCTTTTGTTTTACGACATGGTGGCAGTTAAACTTGATTTCAGTCAGGGCTGTAAGTATAATATATTTTGGGTGGATACATCCCCCCCAATATTCAAATATGCTCAAAATGCCCCCCCTCCCTCCAATATATTGATATTTAAAAAAAAATCATTAGCAAATGTAATCATTATCATAACAAACAAATGCCATTACTACTGGGTCTAGTATTACAGTGTACAGCAGTTCTGCATGTTTGTCCAAGTGGTGTTGCCGTACCCCAGCAGAAGCCGTTCCAGCTCGACTGCTGTGGGTAGGTACACTGTACTGTCTCTCTATTTCATTACTTTAAAAGAAATAAAATTTATTCAAAATTGGAGTGTTACGCAGACTATATCACTGTCAATTGTGATTGTTTTTGTGTTATGAAAATGATAATTTCATGAATGGTTATCGTCTCGCAATGTTATGCTAAATTCCTGTCAGAACATTAGCTAGCTAGCATATGTTCTGTGCATTAGCTAGCAAACTAGGATTAGGATCTGTTAATGTTCCATCACGTACCAATAATTACACTTCAGCCAGGACATGCATGAAAAGGCAACGGTAACGTCCATACGCCATTTTGCGCTGGAACTGTAATTGGGGAAATAAATAATAGTTTACTAAAAAGTGTCAGTAATTGCATAGAGTGGAATCTATCTTCTAATCAATCAACCGTCACTAACGTTAGCTATCATAGCTGAGTTACCTGGAAAGTGAATTAGCCACACATTCACCCAGCGACCAACAATGGTGCTCACGGGCGTATTCAACTAGCGTAACGTCTTTATTACGTTATATTCGTCTGAAAGCCCACGTGAAGTCTGAGTAAAGTGAGTATCATTTATGTTGCCCTGCATGTGTCATTGATGTAGACAGTATAGCGTTCATTTACTGCATAATGGACCCCTGCTGCCCACCCAAGTTTACCTGTAAATAAAAACAACAGTTTGCTAAATATCACAATACCCCAGATATTGTTATGTCTTCATATAACAATGCATAGATTTATGTTTGTATGATTATGGTTAGGGTTGTACTTTATTAATCCCTAATCTCTGCCATTACATACAATGAAACAAGAAAAAAACAGAGCAATGTAATACAATACACTATTAGACAAAAAATTTAATATAAATAAAAAGTGAATCCCATGGATTAGTGAATATTTTAATATTTTCGAATTGCAGGACATACGTTTTCAAATGTTGAAAATATTCTGGCCCCCCCCAGGGGGGAGGGCTAATTACTTATGCATGCAATTATATGCAAGACCAGACAGAAATGATGAATTATTTAATGTAATCCCATATAATTAAATGCCAAATGCCATAACCAAAACAAGCGATTACAATAACGAGAAGTGTATCCCTTAGCCATGTAGCTGCTTGTTTCCAGTGCTAATTGGCCTCTCTGCTGTATATCTCCCAGCCAGTTGTCTCAGCCAAATACACTCATTACTCCTGAGTTCTGAATTTCTCTCTGCTGGCGTGCACACACACACGCATGCACGCACGCACACACACACACATTCCAGCTACTCTAAGAAAACAGCTTCTGGTACACATCCATCCAAACACATATTTGCACCGACCAAAAAAACAACTGTCGTTAATAAAATGGCATCTGAGGACAGCGTTGCTCATGTGAAATACGTTTTAAATTCAGTTCAATTCAAACATATGGATGATTCATGTTAAACCATGCCCATTGGGAAACTCTTTACACTTTACAAACATTGTTATCTATCACAAATATCTATACACATATCTCCTATTTATTATTTTAGCAGACTAGTTTAGCAGACAGTTTTATCCAAGGCAACTTACAGTGAATTCAGATACATGACGTATCTGAATTCATGCTCGTGAGCTAAGGAGCACGTAGGCATCTTGCTCAAATTTATTTTGGGCCAAAAGCTCCAACATCATCGATATACTTCTTTCATTGTTCTGTGAGTTAAGCTATTATCAACTGACTAACTGTTTTACCAGGAACGCCAACGGACTATTTCACAACCGCTGGCTTCCAACCCCAGCCTGTCGATTGGCTGTGAGATGGAGGTAAAGAGCATCCATTGACCACGTCAACACGGGACGACACAGGAACCACAGAACCCAGAGCTGTGAATCAGGAGACCAGGAGAAAGCAGACGTGTGCAGATATGTATGTGTGTGTCTGTGTGTGTGTATGTCTGTGTGTGCGCATGTGTGTGTATGTATAGTGTATGGAGGATGCATCAGAGAGCAGGCGAGGCTGAGCATGCGTTCTGCTATGGAGATGCGCTGGAGCTATTTCCTCTTTCCTCTGGATGCCAGGGCTCAACCACCAGATGTTTAACACCCAGGCCAGCTGCTCTTTGCTCTCTCTCTCTCTCTCTCTCGCTCTCTCTCTCTCCTTCACTCCTTTTTCTTTAGCCCTCTCTCCATCCCTCCCCCTTCTTCTACCACTTTCTCATCTTTTTTATACCTCATATCGCTCTCTTCTTCCCTTCTCCCGCCCCTCTCTCTCTCTCCCCTCTCACCCTCCCCCTCTGTCTCTCTCTTTCTGCGAAAAGGTTCTTTAAAGCGGTCTCCGTCTCTGTAATCATGTCTCTCTCTCTCTCTCTCGCTCTCTTTGAAGCGGGAGGAATGGGTACAGGGATATGATACACCATGTTATATTCTCATTGCAGGGAGAGAGACAGAGACGGAGAGAGAGAGAGAGAGAGAGAGAAAGCTGTTGCAGAGGGCTGTCTGGACCGCTGCCAGGCCTCCTCTGTGTGGTTCGCTGCGCGGTGATTACAGAGCAGACCTGCCCTGGCTGCAGTCTGACATGCACAAATCTGCGTGTGTGTGTGTGTGTGTGTGTGCGTGCACATGTGCGAGCTTGCATGCACGTGTGTCCCAGATGAAGTGAATGTTATTGCATGTTTTGGCCGCGCGTGTGTATATTTTTCCTTACGTATGTCATAGTGTGAGCGCGCGTGCGTGTGTGTGTGTGCGCGCGCACGTAGGTGTTTGTACGTGTGCAAGCATGTTTGAATGGGAACTCGGCCCCGAAACAGCAACAGATGACAGCTGATAACGAAGCATCTAACAGCAAAAGAAACTTGAATAGTGTGTGTGTGTGTGTGTCCGTGCGCACGCGTGTGTGTGTGTGTGTGTGTGTGCAAGTGTGTATGCGTGCATTACTTCCTCATGTAGACATGTGGATGGAATTTGGCTCATCATGAGATCAAAGGAGTCACCCAGAGCCCTGCGCACCGTTACAAGACCAGACATGCCCCTCTCTCTCTTTCTCTCTCTCTCTCCATCTCCTCCCCCCCCCCCCTCTCTCGCTCTCTCTCTCGCTATCTGTCAGTTATCTATCTATCAGTTTTGTCTAAGCGAGGTAGTACTTTGTTCTTCGGACTAAAACACACAGGACCAACATCAGCACTTCTCTGGTGTGTGTGTGTGTGTGCACTCGTGCATGTGTGTGTGTCCATATGTGCCCTTATACGTGTGGTGGGTGGTGCTACAACAGTGATGGGTGTGTGTTTCCATACGTGCATCAGTTGGTGCATAATTAGATAGAGTGGATCTTAAACACTCGCTGATAACAATGTGCTGTGATTATGGCTTCATAACCCCCCCCACCTCTCAGCTGGCTTGGAGATCAAAACACAACTCGGTCATCTCAAGAATGTGTTGGATCAAATGCAAGAACGAGTTCAAAATGTCAGGGTTTTTATTTAAAAAACTAAAATCCCCACAGCACTGCTGGTTTAAATCATTTTTATTGTATTTTTTCTATGTTTTATTATTTGCATTTGTATTATGTTTGTATTGAATTGACTTGGATTCATTGCAATGTCCTCTTGCGTGTGTCCCCGACATTGAACTGAATGGAGACAGACTTCTTCCACCGTGTTACTCCTGCTCTCTGGTATGTCTGCAACAGACAAGGACTCCCCCTTATTCCGGAAGTCTGTTTACTGCCCAAGGACATTTGAATGGGAAAACCTCTTCTCTCTGCTCTCACTTTCTGTTTCATGCCTTGGTCTCTCTAGCTCTCTCTCTCTCTTACCACTCTCTCTCTTATTCCCTTGCTCTCTCTCTCTCTCTCTCTCTCTCTCCCTCCCTCTCTGATTGATAACTGTCTTGGCTGTAACTGTCTCCTTATTGTTTCAGTGTGACGGTGCAGATCCAGGTTGGCCTCAATCCCTCAAAAGTCTCCACCAATCAGGAAACAAAAGCACTGCTGCTGGGTTTCCAAGATGAGCTCATCCCGAACATCTTCCAGCCGGTTCTGAGCGCACTCCGTGCCCTCCACCACCACCACCACCGCCGCCGTGCGTGGGGTCATGTGTTCCGGGCCCGGCGCCATGAAACCCATGGAACTTGGGATGACATCACGACATGTGATGTCATCCTGGAGTGGGCCCTCAATTCGGCGATCATTCCGGTGGAATGTCCGTGATCCAAAGAGGCGGGGAACGTAATCTGATTGGCTAATTTGCGCCGTCCCTGACATTTGAGGGAAAACAAACGGAATGCCATTTCAAACAATGACTGAGTTCTTTTGCTGACCTTCCATGCGAGCTGGATTCCATGGGCATTTTTCACAATATGGGGACGGGCCAAAAATAACAGCATTCTTGGTACAGTGTGTTGGATTTAGAACAATAATCCCAAACACAAACCAGGCACTGTTGTTCTTCAACGCTATACCAAAGAGAAAGAATTTGAATTTTCAACAAACTCACCTCACCTGGATATCACCAAATGGCAGGGCAATCTACAACAATGCACACAGAAGAAATATTATATTTATTACACAAAAGAGAACCCTTAACAAATAATGTTAGAATGATTTTAAGGGTACTAGATATCTGGTGATCACCCATGATGCTTTGAAAAGAGCAATTGGAATCAATGGTTATCGGGTCACAGCTGTGATCTCAGAGCTCACCTCATATGTAGTGGCCAATAAAAAGTGTCATATTAAGAGGTGACTATTAGTAAAACTTTAATGGACGACCTGTGAACTGGTTTAAAGAGCCGAGCGGTACCACTGGACTCTCAGTGTCCAAACAATGACCCTAGCGTGTCCTTCTTTGGGGGTGGAGGGTGAGAGACAACATGGAGGAGGTATCTGGTGGCAACCACTCTGAGATAGGAGTAGTGGGTGAGCGGCCTAGTCAACACTGCTGCCATGGCGACTGCAAACATCACCGGTGGCACCACGGAATTTTGGGACAGCGAAAGTGCGCTGGACACACACACACACACAGGCATAGACACACACACACACACACACACAGTTGCTGGCTTTAACCATGTGGGGGCACCATAGAGTAAGAAA
>OMKN01068659.1:0-10206 GCA_900302345.1 Melanonus zugmayeri
GCGAACACGATCGAAGCGATAGTACCTGGTTTCATTCAATCACAACATAGATCAAGGGTTTGTTTAAAAGACAGGAGTTATTCATTTATTCATACCTCAAAGTGGTGTTATGTACATGTATATGTATATGGTATGTATATGGTGTGTATATATATATATATATATATATATATATATATATATATATCATATAATTCCGATTTTAAGGCGTACCTAGTGTTTAAAATTATAGAGGGACAGCAATACGTCGTGCATCTACTCGAATTAGGTCGTGTGAACCGGTTGCTCTTGTGACTTAAGCTAGTTTAATTAAGCTAGTTTAATTAAGCTATCTTAATTATCCATTGGTTTAGGAGCTGAAGTTAACCTCAGTTAAACATCGGCCAACACGGTTTTATGTTCATCATAATTAATTAATGTGACAAATGTTGCCTACTTTAACCATTGATTAATACATTTTTAATACATTAAAACAAATCAAATACAATATTCAGATGAATGCACATTTAACAATAAAACTTCCAACATTGACGTATTTAGCTAGCTAGCTACATTTATGATGTGTGTATATATATATATATAATTTAGTTAGCTACATTTCGTCATACCTAAATTGTGTAAATGTCCATCATGTCAGAGTCATAACCTTAAGACTTTAAAATGAATATAGTGTATCCATTAAATTAATCAAATAACAAACATTTTAAGTCCCTATTTAAGTCCCCCTTATAAATATAGAATGGTATTTACAGGGGTCCTGCCACGATGACCACATTACCCTTTCCTTGCCCTGTGAGATTGGGAGTCATGAGTAGTCAAAGTAATGGCCTGGAGGCACAGTTGCACAGATACACAAGGGAGAAGAACCTGACCAAGATGGAGAAATTATTGAGAAAGGGTAGGCTACTCTTTCTGTCACGTTATCTGCAACAGATTTAAATGGATGTTCTGTAAAGCGTAGATGCAAGTGTTCATGTTGTTACGTGCTGTAGGTGTGGATGTGGACTGCATCAATCACTTGGGTCAGACTCCACTGTTCTGTGCTGCCCTTATGGGCCACGAAGCAGTTGTTGAACTGCTGCTTCAGTATCGAGCTGACCCCAATCAGTAAGTCCTGACTATATTATTTCTCCAGAATTAATTTGCTTATTATTGCATCCAAAAGACTTCCTGCACTAATCATACATGTGGTGATTTAAGTAGGCCAAAAAACGGGTAGGGAGCACTGTAGACATATCTAAAAAGTCCCAGATTATCTGAGTTGTCACCCACACAATCTATAAAAGTCAAAAGACAAATATCATCTCCTTTGCTCATTCACCCTGACACACATATGCACACAAGCATATCCCTTTTGGAAAAGCCCAACCTGCATACCTGAGCCTAAGGGAATTTTGTGATTTCTTAACAGATCACTTTTTTGTATAGCTTGTGGCAAAGTGAATGCGAAACATTCACACAAATCTAACTGAGAACTTAAAGTGGCATTGTGACTGAATTGTGTGCATAGTACTTGCATCTCATAATAATATAAATCGTACTCTTTCTCTAGTCGCTGTAAGGACTGGAGCACTCCTGTCCACGCAGCCGTGTTCTCCCGTAACCCCTGGCTGCTCAGCTGCCTACTGGATTCAGGAGGGGACATCAGACTCCATGACCAGGAGGGCAGAGTCCCTGTTGATTGGCTTATGACTGATCCTCAGGAGCATGGAGTCTGTGAGGTGTGAGAGCATGATGAACATGAGAGAAATAAACTAGTCATAATTATTCTACAAACCAGTGGTTTAGTCAGCTGCTATAAAAATGAATGCATCCTCTCCTGGTTTATGTTTTTTAGATGACTGAGTTCCTGAAGAGTTGTGCATCCCATGTGCAGCAGTCTTACCAGAGTCCAGGGATTAGGGAGTTGAATCAAAGCACACGCTTTATTTCTACTTCCTCTAAGACCTTGTTGCGATCGCCCTCCATGCTAGGTCTCATAAAGTCACGGTAATGTATGAAACATTAGCACATTTGACTAAAGGTAATCTAATCTATGGATATTTTGGGATTCATAGATTGCAGGGAATTTACCTCAATTGGCATTTTTAATTGATAGATACTTACACTTGGCTGTGTGTGTTTGTGTGTGTCTGTTTTCACTTTGTTTTACTCTTTAGTGGTTTGGTTCAACAGCGCCACAAAAAGAGCTACAACAAATGCTTATGTCAACAAATACTTGCTCAGTGTTTTGGTTTTGGAAAGGTACCTTCACTGACCTTGCTCCAGAAATGCAATGTACAAATTATTTTTAACACTGAACATAACTGATGTCTGAACGTTGTCCTCTTTGGTGTGTTTTGTGTTTGTCTAGGTGTGTATAGACAAACCATGCCAGTCACTGGGTGTGCTAGCATCTATTCCAGTGATCAAGGACAGTGATCTAACCCAGGCTGACGATGAAACTCTTTACTCCTTTAACTGTGGTTCTTTGATATCCATGACCAAGTAAGAATGCAAAGACAAAATGCGAAAGTAAGCAAAGTATCTCAGCCAAGTACACACACACACACACACTATTGACTGTGTTACCATGTATTTTGATGTACCAGTTACAGCTGGAAAGGATCCAGGGTGACGGTGAAACAGATACAAGCCTCCAAGGCAGCACATAAAGACCTGCTCCTCACTGAGCAAGACTACTGCAGGTGAGTTAAGAACTACTGCAGGTGAGTGAAGACTACTGCAGGTGAGTTAAGGGCAACCATTTGGGTAAGGTCCTCAAACATTGTAGCCAAATACGTTGACAGTTAACTTTTAAATCAAATGCTCCAAAACACCAAAGAAAAGCCTTTAAAGTGACACCGTCCTTCCTGCCTGGTTACCTCTCCCCAAAGAGGTGGGAAATCCTGCGTACTTGTTGCTTTCCCAGTATGCAGTCATTGGCAAAAAAACAGGAAGGAAAGATGGAAACAATCCAGTTCATTGGCACTAACTCTGATGCTAACTCTGGCCATGACAGCTAGTGTGCAAAGTGACATAATATCTCTTCAAGTCTGTTGAGTTTCTAAATGTGTTGGTCTCATCCTGAGGACCCAGGTTTTGTGCTTCCCAGAAAGTCTGAATATTCCTTTAATATTCCGTTGTTTGTGTCCCACACAGCCAGCTCTTCCACCCCCACCTACTGCAGCTAATGGCAGTGAGTCTATCAGCTGACCTTCTGAAGACCAGTCTCATCTTTGAGAGGGTCCATGTTGATTCACTCCACAACCTGCTACACCACAAAGTAAGGGCAGCATTTAGCACTAGTCCTTAATTGGAATATCATTTTTTTCTGCTTATTTCACACATTTTACATTGGCCAACGCCTTGTGCGAATATATGTCGAAGACGCTATATATCCATGTGCGTCGACATGAGATTTAAATGGTCGTACGTCAGCTTGAATCCTCGCCACTTGCGGTGGCTGTATTTTGTGTCTGTTCTTTCCAAACAGCGTGCAGAGTTCCCAGTACTGCCATTGGAGTGGCTGCTGTCATTGTTGCTGCAGGTGTGTGAAGGAGTGCTTTACATCCACAGCCGTGGTCTCGTGATACGAGCCCTCTCCTCCCACAGCATCGTTCTCACTCATCCTAGACTGGCCAAACTTACTGGCTTTGGCTTTATGGTTCATAGGTAATAACACTACACACACAAACTGTAATGCACTGAAAGCACTTAAATAGGGCATCACCTTATTTTTACCGCGTGTGCGTGCATGTGTGTTTCTTAGGGAGGGTACCTGTGTGAAACCTTCAGTGCAGTTGGACGTACCCCCCGGCTTGTACAACTGGGCAGCACCAGAGGTTGTCAGGCGGAGAAAGTGTACAGAAAAGGCTGACCTGTACAGCCTGTGTACCATCATTCAGGAAATGTATACAGGTATACCACCACAGAAACGTAAAGAGTGCTTTGTCTCACTCAAATCGGCTTTGCCTCGGAAAATGAACTCAAGATGTATATTTGTGTCTAATCCAAAAGTTCATTATTTTCTATATTTTCAGTTTTCCTTTTAGGCAGCTCATAACACTTTTTCACTCCAATATGCATAGATTCCTCGACACTTTTGGATCAAAATGAATGTACATGTAACTCAATAGTTGAGAATGCTTTCCTTGTAGACGTGGTGCCTTGGGGAGTGGTGGACCAGCACTGGATCAAACAGGTTGTGGAAGGGGGTCAGGCTCTGCAAGCAGACAGCCGTGTCCCAGAGCCTTACTACGCCCTCATCTGTGTGGGACTGCAGCCTCACGCCCCGGACCGAACCACAAGCGTGCAGGACCTTTGCTACACACTACGTTCTGACATTAAGGTCTGTTTCCCGCTTCTTTTTGTGATTTTCAAGCCAAGCTAATGTTGATTTATTATTAAAGGCCCAGATATAATAATATAAGGTGTAGAGAGCGCCCTTAAAGTGTCTGGACACCTGGCTTGAAATAATAAAAATGCATATATGATATCACGACCTCAGATCAGGAGCCCCCTCCGTCCCCCCGGGAGCCTCGCTAGGCACCGTCGGGGCGCGGCAGCCGGTGGACGACGCGCCCCGACGGTGCCTAGTGAGGCTTCCCGGCGGGTGTTTGCCTCGGGGAAAAGCTTGGGGGTTTGAGAAGAAGCTCCCCGCCGCTCGCTCGTAAATAAATCACACAATCCAAAAAAAGAGTGGATCAAATAAAAACGGTCTGTACGGGGATTGGCGTTATTAGCACCACGCTAAGCAGCCACGTCGCTCACCATCAAGCTGATCAGTAAAATAAACTAACCAGGATTCCACTAGTAGGGGCGAGTGAAGCAGGAAACGCCCAGCGGCTCCGATTGGTTTGTGGATCTTGTCTCTTCTGTGATTGGTTCATAGTTTTGATGTTGTGATTGGTTCGTCACTTATTACGAAATAAGTGATGAGAATAATCCCGCCCAATTCAAACCCAACATCAGGAACGAGTAAAAAAACGTCAATGACGATATTTCAGACATGGATTGAAATTAATGTCTAATACTATTTAGATGCTTACTGTATGAACATAAGACCCTACAAAACTACATTACATAGTTAGAAGGTTTGTGTGGATTTGGGTGTCCAGTCACTTTAAATAGAGCCAATTCATACTCATCAGTTATAGTTCAGTTATATTGGTAACACGCCAATAACATCTGTGGGTGAATGATTATCTGTTCAAACATATTAGAACTTAGAAATGGTGAGGTGCACTTGTACCTGTAATCTCTATAAACAGATGTCTACTAAAGCCATAGGACGGATATGCATAAGGATATAGGGAGGCCACAATATTTGAGGCATCAACTGCTGGTTTCTGTTTGGGGACAGAAGTAGAATTGAGAAATCACGGTTGAGCGTGTAATGTAGGTGGAGATTTAAACAGGATGTTTTGGTTGTTTGCAACTGGAAGGATTCATGTGGGTAACGAAAGAGTGAACACATTGAACCAAAAGTATGTGTGGATATTATGCCCATAAAAGTCATGGGCAAGGATTGGCAAGTCAAGTCATGGGCAAGTCAAACAAGAGAAAAAAGTATTGCACGTACACAATTGTCACAAACATTTTTTAAGCTATAGACCCACATATAATATTAACAGTTTAAAATGAATAAATTACCATTCATAAATGATGGGAATAATAAAGTACCATCTTATCTTGTTTGTATGTTTCATAGAGTCTGTTGCCAGATGGGAAGTTAAGCTTCTCTGGAGAATGTGAAAACACAACAGGTAAGACTCTAATCTATTGATGTCTTATATACGTAGTCACAGGGTTACACTTCAGGCAAGAGTATGTGTAAAGATGTGTTACGCCTGCTGCACACATCCTGCAGGACAGATGAGGCGCGGTAATCGGCGTCCATGTTAACAGATATGGTAACCATGGTAACCTCACCACGGACGCCGTGCCGCAGGGTCTAGCATCACGGCTGTGGTGCCTTCTTTTTGGTTTGGATTTTTGACACCGAAGATTAATCCACCGGAGATTAATCCAAAAAACGAACTTTACAAAGCGTACACTTTATTAACATTGTTATGTAATGCAAAACATATGTGAGTTTAACAGGACGGCGAATGCTGCCAACGAAGTGTGCCCCAATAGCATGAGACTCCATAACGATCTAGACTGTAGTGTAGGGTTAGCCTTAGATTAAAATCAAGTACAAAATAATAGAATACCCCCAATGTGTCAATGTGGTTCCCAAATAGTTGTGCACCAGGCTGGTATGATTTAGAAATGTTGAACTTTCATGAAACTCCCCTCATTCTCCACATCTCTATGGCCTAAAATAAGAGTAAATGATTGGAAAGTGTGTTCCTTTCTGTATTCAACAAGATGTGATAAAGTTATTCAAAGCACGGTGGCAGCGGCAAGATCTTGATGAGCTCTCAATTATGCCTTTTCTTGTAGCTGCGCCTCACACAACGTCCTGGCAAATGCCGAATACAAAGACTGATCCCATACTGGCCAGTAAACGAGCCAGGCAGCAACCAATTCAGCATGGAGGGATCAAGTCTGAGGAGAAGAGGGAAGTAAAGATACTTGAGCAGGTGACAGAGGAAGGTAAGGATGGAGGAAGTCCTCTGATCTCCATGTCCATGCTCCATCATGGCGCACTACCTTTGGATGAAGGGTGTGTCTACCCCACTGCACCATCTGCACACCGTGAAGGTTCGATAGACTCACATCCTGTTAAGGACTATCTTGAGCCAGAGATGGAAGTGGCCAGGGAGATAGATGTTCCCACTGGTGGCCTTAGTCCAAAGTCCAAAGTGAGACAAGAGCGGATCAGTTCAATTGTGCTTAATCTTGCAATGTGCCGGGTACTCCAGCAGGAGGGCAACGCCAGTCTAGATGTGGTGGAACGCTATCTCCAAAAGAGGGAAGGCAATGACGAAGTGGACTTTGGACAAGCTGCCCCCAGGTGGAAAGCTGTTGTTCCACCATCGCTTTGGTACCGTCCGCCACCTCATCCTTCAGCCAAGGAGCCGGAAAGCCAACTGAATAACAGAGAGAAACTGCAAAGTCAGGAGAGAGAGAGAGAAGAGCTGGCCTTTGGGATTGCGCCTTTTCCATTTGTGAAGAATGATTGTCAGGAATATCGGACTATTGAAACCCCTTCTGTGCAGACCAATAGAAATAGCAGCTTGATTGAGAAGAGATTCCTCGATATTCATCCAAGAACAAAGCATCAGGTATGTAGCTGAGTCGAAAATGGTTTTAACAAAACACACATTACGCAATGTGCCAACTAATGCCTGGACTCAAATTATCACAATGTAAAGTGGGACTTAAAAGTAAAAAATCTAACAAGTTAGATATTCAAATATATTATCATTCATTATATGACTACTTGTAATTAGCAATACACTGAATCAAGATGGGATGAAGCAGACATGTCTGGAGAAAGAAGGCAAAGTGTGTAAAGGCATTTACACAATTAAGCAGTCGAGGGATGAACCATGGCTGGATTGGAGCGGAGGTCTAAGGCACGGCTGCAGTATCACGTTTCTGGGCTGCAGTGACAACACAAATGCTGACGAACATTATATCTTTGGGGAGAGGAAATGAGCTCTTTCTAGGTGCAAAGAGAATTTGTACAAAGACGTATTGAAGAAACTGAATGACTCAAACTAAACTACTCAAACTCGTATCCAATATCAATTTTATTAGCTTTTTATACTGTATATTGATATCGAATTTCATACGTCACCTTTTACCAACCTTCTTAACCAAAAAATTGCAAAATGTCCATATTTTAAATTCTTAGTCTTATCTGCTGTAGTGACTATAAGGTATTTCTATGGTTGGTCCTGGTACTTCTAGGAAGTTCGAGGTATACATTCCAGAGAGAAAGAGACAGACACGATGGTTTTGTCCCACCTTCAGCATCTCCCTGGAATGCAAGATAGAAATGAACTCATAAAGAGGTAAGTTTCTGTTGGAGGTAAAAATGTTTTCATTACTTATAATCTGTTAAACTCTGTAATCTGTAGCAGTCACTGACTTTTGAGAAGATCCTGTTTCTACATCTCTACTTGTGTTGTGATAGCCTGGAATAGGTGAGCACAGTTTGGTAGGTAGATGGCAGGATGTTGTTGGCACCATGGGCTAAATGATTAGGCTATCATTTTCACTGCCGTCTCCAGCCCATCATCCGCGTAACAAGTGATCTCGCGCGCCATGCTCGTTTGTTGACCAGATCAGTCACAGGCTGAGTTGACCGCTAGAAGTTTGTCAGCATCTGAAGCTGATCCAAATTCCGACTGTGAGTGAAATTGCGTTAAGTGAATATCAACCACGTCTAGTGGGTCAAATGAGTATGTGTGCAAATGGATGACACTTAATATTTGGTTAAGTAGGAGTTCAGGTTGAAAAGATGTACTTTCTTAATAGTTTCTGGTTAGGTAGCTAGCTATAGTTTGTGGTTCGGTAGCTAGCTCAAGAAAGGGCTTAAAAGACTATAAAAGTCTGGGAGATCAAACCATCGTAACCGTCTCTCCTGGCTTCACTTAAAGATGTTACCAATATCATTTGGTATCAAAATGACTTGATTTTACCTCAGAGCATTTAGAGTGAGTGCGCCTGAACGTATACAATAGCAGGATCACTTTGGTGTTAATGATAAAGTACAGTATAGTATAGTAGTATATCCTTTAATAGTGAACCCAATCGTTTTTTTCAACCTAAACCAGTTTAACAAAAAGCGACTCAATTGTTTGTACCAACAAAACAGAAAAGCAAATCAGCTGTTCGGTTGCTTTTTGCTTTTCAATCATAGACTGTATACTTTCCAACAATAGCAGACAAGCTTAAATCTGGGTGAACGGTTATCAAACTGTATTGGATGTTCATGGCATTATTTTCTAGATTCAGACTGTAAAAATGTAATGTAAATAATAAAACATTTATTTGTTTTAGTCGTCCTTGTTTTTCCATTTATTGTCCTATAGATGACATGGAACATCTCACACCATTTCTTGGACCTTTTTTATATTTGTTTGAAGTTTCATGAAAAGTCATGTTAGATTGCAGGAAATGGCTGTTCGAGGTTGTTTAAAAACATTTTCTCAGCATCCACATTGGAGCTCATGCCTCCCTCCAAAAAGGTGGTGGCGATGGATTGGTTGTCCTGCTTTTTTTTGCTCACCCAATCACATCCCTGAGAACAAGTAAGTGTATTTGTATTGTAGGTCCTGCACAGACTCTCTGGAAGAGATCCAGCCATCTCTACAGCAGATGGACACCCAGGCCCCAGCCATGGGGGCTGGTAAGTCCATAAACCTACATCATATTTACTGTTTAGTGGTTGTTCCTCGTCAATTCGTCATCATTGTGCCACAGACTTACTTTACTGCAAACTCTGTAGTGTTTGCAGTAAAGTTGGTTGCTATTGTCTAGTGCAGCTAGCATTAGCAAACTCCTTGGCAGAAATTAAACGTATAAGGGCAGCTCGGCTCGTCTCCAGGCTTGAACCCATTTGGCTTGGGGTGGAGGAGAAGATAATGTAGCGCTTTCTCCGGGTCATGTTTTGACCCTGTTGGTCTAGCCATGTGTCGGTTGACCTTTTACACATGACATACGGCAGCACCTTTATCACCTCGTCATTCAGGATGTACCCCCAGATACTCAGGACTTTCTAGTCCTGAGTCACTTTGGATGAACGTGTTTTCTAAATGACTAAATGGAATAAAATCTGAAAGCAAAGAAAAGTCTGTAGCAGATCTCCCTGCTACCTGCCACTGAAGTGGCAGGTGCTGACATGTCAGTGCTCCAGGTGCTGACATGTCAGTGCTCCTCCAGAGTGTGTGGATGGCTGATTTAACCTGTGGGCCTTGATTACTGGATGCATCACAGGTGTGCAGCCTCACCCAGCCCCAGAGTCCAATCACTCTGACTCGGGGCCAGGTGAGGCTACTTAAACCAGCCACCAACCACAAACCCTCTGCTAACCTAAAAAATAAGTGGTGCACAGTTTAACACTGCAGTCTTACAGTTTAGAAGGTGTGTTCATTCTCCCCATGTTCACGTGGTTCATAGGTTTAACAAATAGAAACAATCAAATAGAAGTTTGACAAATGATCCAAGTCCCAAGAGTAACTGATACCGATGTCCGTTGCAGAGAGCAACAGTGAGAGTGAATTGGATGGCGATTTCCAAACAGTCAATCAGACCTTCGGGTTGATG
>OMKN01068661.1:0-12327 GCA_900302345.1 Melanonus zugmayeri
AGTGGCCCGCCTGCTCACCGGACCTGAACCCCATTGAGGTGCTGTGGGAGCAGTTGGGGCGAGCTACCCAATTGCGAATTCAGGCTCACACCACTCTTGCTGAATTGCGTGTCATCCTCGTTCAGGAATGGAATGCAATGGCCCAGGACCGCATACATTGGTCGGTCCACTCCATGCAACACAGATGTATTGCGTGCATCCATGCTCGGGGTGGATACACAAGTTACTGAGCAAACAGTTCTTTGCAACCGGTATTGATGGAAATAAAGCTTATCTCAGTTACCATTCAATGTGTCAGGTCATTGTTGGTTTCAGTGTCAGGTCATTGTTGGAGTGTTACATGGCAGTTTGTGCATTTTGTAAATTACCCCCTTGCCATTCCTGAACTTCCTGTACAAAATGTGTGTATGAATATCCCCAAATATCCCACCATTTGATGCAGAAATGAATACTCTTTCCAATTATATATAATATATATCGATATGTATGAGGGTGACGATATGTATTAATAGAAACCGGTAGAAAATTTAGCTGATTATTTGAATGGGACATAACTTTTTTGACAGGTGTGTGTGTATGTGTATATATATATATATATATAAACATACAATGCTTGCGTTTCAGCCTGCTGTTTTGCTCCAAAAAGCCAACACGGGTCCCTTTTAGAAAACCCCGGGTGACCAATGTCTTCTTCTGCCTTCTAGAGGTTCCCGTTAGACAGCGGCAGTGCGCTCGATGTTACAGCGTCCTCCTCCCGACCCCGTGCAACGCCGAGGAGAAGGCTATGCTGGACAGAATGCTGCGCGTGGATCACGCGGGAGAATATGGCGCCAACCGTATATACGCCGGTCAGATGGCTGTGTTGGGAAGATCGCGAACGGGCCCTCTTATTCAGGTACACTGAATGGAAAGAGTGGCAAAGACACGGTAACGATGTCAGTTCGTAGACTACTGCATGAAATGGAATTATTACCTTTTTGTAGTTCGAGCACATACAAATATTCACTAAGAGGATGCTATATACTTATTGTTCACCATACAGCACATGTGGGATCAAGAAAAGAGACACCTTGCGAAATTCAATGAAATCCTGGCGGACAACAGAGTTCGGCCCACGTTTCTATTGCCCCTGTGGAACATCTCTGGATTTCTATTAGGTGTGCACATGGTGTCCCCCTCTCTATGCAGTCTATTCACTTGCACATATGATATTCATGGTTAATAAGTCATACAGAAAAAACTATTGCACACATTCAATTGAAGTGACAGCTGGTCTTGACGTCTTACATGTTACACGTCTTGCATGTAGTTTAGTCGAGGCATTTTACAAGGCATGTGTATCCAGTGAAGTGTCTCTATGCTGGTTGATTGATGTGTTATTTGTCTCGTACAGGGGCTTCCACGGCCCTGCTGGGCAAGGAGGGGGCGATGGCCTGCACGGTGGCTGTAGAAGAGAGCATCTCCGAGCACTACAACAGGCAGATCAGAGCTCTCATGGAGAAGGACCCGGACAGATACACTGAGCTCCTTCAAGTGAGTTCCCAACGGCCTGTTTATTCATAAAATAGCTTGAATCTCTGTTGTATTGTGTTGGTTACAGACACATAACAGTGGAACCCTATTGATACTGAACACATGATCAGACTAGAATCTCTGTCAGCAACAAGTGTTTTTAATGTATGTTGCTGTTGTTATTATTACATATCCTCATGTAAAATACATTTCTGGTATATTACTGTAGATAATAAAGGAGTTCCGAGATGAGGAGTTGGAACATCATGATACAGGATTGGAGCAAAACGCTGAATCTGTAAGCATACATTTTTTGGAGTGGTTCTTCAAGTTTCTTGTTTTTTATTTCAATATGTATAATTTTTGATTGTATAAATCATTTTATAGTATGCATTTATATTTACATTTTGTCTTTGTTTTCTAGGCGCCTGGATACTGGCTATTAAAAAATGCCATACAGCTTGGCTGTAAAGCAGCAATATATATTTCTGAACGTGTTTAATTCAATTTTGTATTGGTCAACTTTCACTGTTTTTGTGAACGTGGAATTACTTTTTTGTGTTTGTCATCTGTTCTTTGACAGCTCTATGAGAGTGAAAAATATTCTGATATGAATACAATGATCATACTTTGTTTTTGTATGAGAATTTGTAATTTGAGTAGTTTAAATCATTTTTTGCCATTTGTTCTGTAAGATTGCTGCTTATACTCTACCAATGCTATGTGATTATTTCCACATTGAACTCACTAACTCCACAAGAAACTTGTCAAAGTAGGTGAAAGTTTGATAGACATCCAAAGACATGGCAATTGGAATAAAAGTGCACTGCAATAGGATGCAGAGAGTTCATTCATTTCAATTAGGTTACTTTAAAGGGAAACATCATGAAACATGCAGGGGTCCTATTTATTACAAAAGTCTGTAAAGTCAGTTGCAATTCTTCCAAGAATAGAGCTATACGGTCTTACAATCAACAATTTGGAAATGTTATATTTTAGTAGACATGAATAAAATTCAAATATTTAAAAGGAAAATGTCTCCATCTAGCATTAATTGAAATGGGGTCAGTGTATATAGGCCCTATATCACACGCTATGATGACCCTCCAACATGCTGTCTTCTCCTTCACACATTCTAGATCATGGATCCAGTGGAACAATGGCTTGTCATCCCGGCTTAGCACTTAAGCGTCCCCACACAGCTGTTCTGGGAACATTAGGTCACTCAGAGTGACGGATCGACAACCAGACTTGTCAAGGGGGGGCCCTAATCTATTGCCCCCCCACCATCTCCTCCTTCAATTGAATGTAGGCACCCATTTGTCCTCGCATATATCTATCACGTATACATCTTGTACTCACATATGCTGTAGCCCGTCCAAATGCTGGGCATGCAGTGGATGGAGAAATACGCAACGTGACCACCACCATTGTGGATTGCAACTTTTAATGACCCCGTGCATGGATTCACGTTTCCCGTGTTGACCTATGAATCTTTACAGGTCGTGCTTATTATGAATGTTGTGTTGTTACTAAGTCCACTCCACTCAAATTATTATCAATATTATATTTCTGTTGGAAAGACGTTTAAAAAATGATATGCCGGATTGTTAATTATTCACCAGCTGGTGCAAGTTTCCTTTGATGCCACCTTGTGTTACAGGCAGCACAGTCTGAAGTTTCTAATATCTTATGCAGCTTTATTACCTAAGCGGTGTAAATAAATATATTACAGACATTTTACATGACATGAATCAACCTGCAGACACGGGATCATCAATTGTTTGTCATAGATTCATAGAAAATATGAATGTACAGGAAGATGAAGCAACGACTGATAATCTCCATTGTCCACTCCCATTGAGTCACCATGACAGTCTGCATTATGAAGGTGTGCATCTACATCACAGGCCATGTGGTATATTATACATTTGTCATGATGTGTATCTTCTATTGATAAGAAACACCCAAAATAATCCAAAAGTAATGCACAGATCCACAACAACAAAAACAAAAACAGATACTAACCCTAACCTCAAAACCATCAAACTACCCGTGGATGGTTGTAGTACATTTTGAATGGAACAAATCTTGAATCTTGAATATGAGACTTACTGTAGGTTCTAAAAGATATATCATTGGTGTATCTGGTGAGCACAGAACTAGTAAACTGTTAAGCAAAAAAACAAAGGTCACACATACCACGTAATTTTGACCAATTTTGATATTTCTAATAATATTTGGGTTTGTGGCACCCTCTATGGGTTTAGGCTTAGTATTCTAAATGGAGGAAAGAAATAAAGAAATAAAAAGAGATTTAGAGGAATACAAAAAAAGCATTAATGACTGATTAAAGACAAAGTTTAATCAGTCAACAATTAAACTTAAAGAAGATAAGGACAAATATTGGGCCTTTAGTATGCTACAGGTAGGCCTATAGTACAACCCCCCCCCCACACACACACACACACACACACACTATAAGATAGTCCTCCAAAGGGATGAGCCGGAGCATGAGGTCATATTGTAGACTGATCTTCTTCGGGAACCGCACATGAAAGTCGCACGCTGCGTTATCATCACTACATTGGATCGGGTTCCCCCGCTGTCAGAAGCATGTGCGCGGGTTGTTAAAACATCGTTTTCCCTTGAACATTAAACTCCATCTTCCCAGAAATGAGCGGCGGCGGGTGTGAAGTGTCCCTGCGTAGCTTTTCATGTACATCTGGTTATCCAGGTCAACCATCCACAGGCACAGCCCCCCCCCCCTCAGTCCCAGAAAAACACTCTGACACTTTAAAGGCTACTTCTATAAATAGTAAAACAGCATTTTTACTGTTGTACGTATACACATAAATACCTGTAGTGGGATGTCATTGTTTACATGCAACACTCTGCCGGGGGAGAGTGTTGCGAGTTAAATCAGATAAACTCTTTATTTTTGGATTGGCTGATTAAGGAGGAATTGTGTACGGTATACGGTTATATAGGATCTTCCCAACCCTCTAATTTCTATTCACTTTTGGGTGATTGAAACCAAATAAGACGAGAGGCTGTGGCCATGTGACCACGTGTCCTTACATTGTGAAGGGACAACACACGATGCGAAGCACTGACATCACCTCAGCTGGAATCCCTGATTTACTGCCTGTCCGCCAATGGCACGGCTGTGGACTACCCGCTGCGTTGAAAGAAACACTGCCAAGGTCAGTCTGTAGCGAATTTTCATTTCTTGGAGAGAAATAAATACGATTGAATGAAAAAAAAAAAAAAGTTATTCAATGCAGCGTTTTCATTTTTTTCAAAGGCCATGGATCATCTATATTGCCAGGATGAGGGTTTACGACAGTTGGTTAGAAAGCCATGTAAGGACATGGTACAGCTTGTCTTGGTTTACCTGGGTAAACCATACTCATTCCATGCCATATTTGTCAGTTCATTTTCTTTTTAATATTTGTAGTATATAGCACCACATCTTCTTATTGCATAAATACTACCACAAATAATGACTATATACAGGTATATAAATACAAAAACAATCACAATGCCAGTATAGTAATTTGTTTAGGTGCGTTTACAAGGATCTTGTCATTTGTTATAGTGCTCCTCCTATTTCCAAAGCTGCATGTATTACATACCGTGATGCTTCGGTAACATGCGTGCTGATCTGTCCTTATTGCACATGGTTGGAGCAGCTGTGCGGGCATTGTGCGGCGCTGTACTTACACAGTCAATCAGATGCGTGGACCTCCTGTGGAGCCAGCGGGCGTTGTGTTACCCTGCCCCTCCTATACATCACCGCACTGACAAGCCCTGCTCGCTCTGTCCAGCGTGACTCCAAGGCCACCCTGCCACCCCTGACTCTGTCATAAGCCACAAAAAAACACCTGATGCTCCCCAGTGAGTTATGGCTCATTCTGTCACCTGGTCCACCTCAGGTCAGAGGATCGTGGCAAAAGCCAACGTTTGGAGGCCAATGGTTTTGAGATCATTTTATTTATTGAGGCAGTTATCGAGGATCAGTTGTGGTTACCCAACGCTTCAAACAAATGTTCTCGTAATGCAATGTGCAATGCAGTCGCGCAATCTCTCGGTGATCCATCGCAATGCATAACATTGGCATTGATCGCGGGCAGTGTGCATGCTTGCAGCATGAACATACTCCACAGGAATGATGGTGCGCCTGGCATGTCATTAGGTGGTTAGGAGTGCAGCCGAATGGGCTCTTCAACAGCCGCCCAGTGTGCATAACACGTATTTACACGTCCAGCTATCCTAGTTACATCACCCCTTGCTCCAATCCAAACGCCTCGTATCCCTGCCATTGCCCTCCTCTTCATCTATCACAGTGATGCCTTGGCTGCTTTGTGCAGAATGCGCCATTGTTTTAGGACTAAGACAAGATGTACATTATTAATTCCCAGATGGGCCATTAGGGAAGTATTGCCCATGCTACCTGCTAGTCCCCTTCAGCTGCTGTCCAGCTCTTTCCTCACCAAATTCTGCCAGGGTCCTTATATACAGGGCCAATACGATATCATGCCAATACGATATTCATGTCTATCCTCCAGTGCTGGTTATTGCTGTGAACATGCTGCTCACGAAGCTGATTACTCACAAACCTTATTCAAATCAAGTCAACTTTATTTGTATAGCCTTCACTGTTACACAACATGCTTTCTTGGCCCACATTCTACAGCCATGACCTCCATCAGTGGTGACCACCAACATTGAGAGTGATGCTTAAGCAGATTGTTAAATCTGCAACTTTAGCCATGCACACAATGAGACTTTACATTACTTTGGAGTATATATAGATATACATCTAGACATGGTTTTATTTTCCCATAACATTTAATGGCATTGGCGTGTTTAATGGCAGGACACCCATATGAAAATCTATAAATCGGCCGGGTGCCTGCTGCAGCCGGCGGGTCACAACCCTCCCCCCGGTGTTGTGATGCGTTGGGAAGAATCCAGCCTATGACTGCTCTCTCAGGCGCGTTGTTCTTTGAAGCTATCCGGCGGCAAATATTCCCACTCGCTAGGTCCCGCGACGGCCGAGCTCGGTGATGACACACACACATGCTCAGCAGACAAAGTGCCCGGACCACCTGGGCTTTGAGGTGTCTGTGTCCTGACCTTGGGGGGGTTAGTTGTGAAGAACAACAACACGAGGGGAGAAAGTATGCCTCAGATGCTGTCTGTGTGGTCAAGCCGTTGACCCCGTCAGAGTAAAGTTCAACAAGCCTCGTCAGCCTCTTCAATGTTCTGCAGCGGGTTACGAGTGGGTTTTTTTTTGTGTGAAATGTGTTCGACTCAGATGACGGGATGGCGTGAAGTCTATTGTCACATTGTGTGCGTGTGTGTATATGTGTGTGTGCATGCAGGTGTGTGTGTGTGTGTATGGATAGATGCCGGTCTGTGTATGTGTGTGTGTATCTCTGGTCTGTGTGTGTATGTGTATCTGTGAATGCAGGTCTGTGTGTGTGTGTGCGTGTGAGTGCATGTGTGATGGTCTGTGTGTGTGTCTGCATGTGTGTAGGTCTGAGTGTGTGTGTGTGTGTGTGTGTCTGCGTTTGTGCAGGTCTCTGTGTGTGTAGATGTATGAAAGCGCAATGCTTAGACCCTTGACAGGTTGTGACTGGTGAACCACAGGAGGTGGGGAACACATGCACTTCAATCAAACAGACAAGTGTGCCTGATTGTGTCGATATGCAAGCTACTCAGCACCAGCCTTTTCTTGAAGAAGAAGCAAAAAACATATCACTGTGTTCAATCCAATATGAAGAAAAATAAAATGCCATCGATCTGTTCAGGACGTTCTGGCAAAAAGGAGATAGATTTACTGCAGCTCCTCTCGTTTCTCACCTTTTTGAAGTATCTGTTTAACAGATTGTTGCATTGATTTCTGGGAAGACAGATGGTGGTGTGTGTGCTTCAAGACAACTGAAGGAATTAACACTGTTCAGCTCGGTAGATCAAATCCAGAGTAGGCTACTGGTGTCATTCTGTTTCATTTCTATTGTGCGTGGGCACATACATTTTCAAACATATTTTTGAATAGCTACGTTTCTTTTTGGATGAAGTTGAAAGTAACCAAAAAGAGCTTGAAATGTTTGAGCATAATACCGTTTAATTCTGTCTGCCAAAGTGATGAGCGCCGCCCTGATAGATCTCACTTGCTCATTTAACACGCGCATGGCAGAGCGATATGCCCTGCATTGTCACCTTCAAAGAGGTGAGTTGAGGGGAAGTGATTTACAATCGATTTTTATGCAGAAACGTTACAACATTTATATCATACAGTTAAACTGTAGAAGACGTAGTAAAAAAATCAAAATGGGTGTCAAATGTTTACTATGTCATGGAAACACTGCCAACATCACATCCACTCTCTGAGACAATTATATGATTGCCCTTCCATCGAATCTCCTGTGTTTGCCCCCTGGCCTACAGACATCCATGCAGACTCTTTAGCCCCAGAAGCATACACCCAGCTACGTAGCCCCAGTTCCCAAGACCCTTATTGACTGTGATTGACATGTCAGGATGGTGTGCGTTTTGTTGATGAGAATTTTACAGCTCTGGTGATCGTGATCCCCCCCCTGCTGAGTACGGTACACGTCACCTCAGAACTATCCCATGGGGACCAGCCTCAAATACCCCAGCCTGTGTCTTCAGCACAGGCAAACACTAGTCTTAACCTGCCACCAGGGAGTCTGGAGGACTGGCGTTGGAGCACAAGGGTAAATACATCTTTGAGCACACATTCAGCACCATTTGAGTCATCCACCCAACGTCGTACTATTTTGACTTCTGATTTTGAATGTAATTCATTGAATTCATGTAGTTTATCTAATCTTGTGTAGTGGAGGTATGATTCTTTAGAAGCTATATAATGTAATTGGATGAAAGATTATTTTAAGCAATGTATTATTAAGCAAGCAATGTATTATTTGTAATGTATTAACATAAAAGTGAAATAGTGAATCATAGATTTTAAAATGCTGGCCTTACATGGAAATACGTCGAACATTTAAAGATGTATTATTGTATGTATTACGTATTTATTATTTTAGTTTATTATTATTATTTTATTCATTTATCGTGTTAGTTTTAAGTGGTAAAAGTATTTTTCCCTTCCTATCTGCGTATTGACATGGGAGGGTGTTTGTGTTGGGGAACTCATATCACACGCTTGTTGTCCATGCCAATGAGGTTGTCTGTCCCGAACCACACCTTGAGAGAGTCTGTCAAATTGTTGACCATTTGGCAACTTCACAGGTGCTATTCATTCCCCTGTCGGAGCGCGTTTGAGGTGTGTGATCCAATGACCTTCGGGGTCACATACTAATACTACGAGGCTGCGCAGTTATGCCAACCATGCAGGTGTTTAAATCAAAACACTGGCAATCAGGGGTGAATGGAGGGCAGGGAGGAATTGGGTGGAGAGTGCAGAACAGAGATGATGGGGGAGGGGTAGGCTTGGTGTTAGGTCATGGTCAGACGAATGATGATGATGATGAGGATGATGATGATGATGATGATAGCCTGGCAGTGTTTTTTTTGTTTTTTTGGGAGGACTTGAAATATGTGGAGATGAAGCGCGTGTTATTCTTTCTCCTCGCCATGGGTCGGACAGCACCGCCCCTCACCGCAAGGCGTCATCAACCTCAGCGGCTAGGAGTGAGCGCTGGCAGGAGCTCAAAGAGAAAACCAGCAGGGAATGCGGTCCATATGGTGACACTATAAAGCTCACTGGGGATTCGCAGGCTTCATCGAAACTCGCTTCTACCTTTCATCAGTACCAATCTTCTTCTTCTTCATCTTCTTCTTCTCCTCGTGCCTGGTCACTGTGCTCTGATCATCATCAACATCATCATCATCATCTGCATCATCATCTGCATCATCATCATCTCATCTTCTCCTCAGCAGCTCCTGGTCTCCATTTCATCACAGGGGTCCACCAGCAAAGAGCTTAAAATATCTTAAAGAGGTACGTTTTTATGTTCAGTGTTGGACTTGTGTATTAAAAGAGATTATAGACTGTGCAGTAATGCACCGAGGTTTGTTCTTGGGGGGTTTACCTTGCTCTTCATCATGGCAGGTTTAGACATGAGGCTTCTGGGACTGGTAGCTCTCCTCCTTCTGCTGGAGGGCACCTGCTGTCAGAACAACCGGCAAACCAAAACTAGTGGAAAGCCCGCCAAGAAGACCGGGAACCAGGGAGACAACGTCTCCCGGTCTCAGTCTGCTGAAGATGACTCCCCAGTTGTACCTGGAGGAGGAGGAGGAGGAGTAGGAGCAGCAGCAGCAGGGGGGGCAGCGGAGGCAGCAAGAGAGGCCCCGTCGGGAGGTCGTGTTGTGGTGCAGCAGTCTGAAGATATGAGGCTGCAGTTCCTCAGGAACACCCTGGTCACTTGTAACGATGGGACGGCAGCGGGGTAAGGTGGATCTGGATCTCATGTCTATGCCACTTACAACTAAACTGCATGTGTTCCACAACAGATGTATCTGTTGGGCCAGAACAAACTTGTGAGTGAAAAAGCGTTTTATTTTTTTTAATTTTTTTTATTTGTGTTAGCAGGTGTTTATAGAAGTAGCAGCAATTTGAGATTGATTGAGGTAGACGGAGAAGCCATATGTTGCCTCTCCATACATATATATTTTTCTATTGCTCAACTTTATTATTTGTGATTTCCTATAGCTTTTACCTTAAGGAATTCAGAGGGAGCCGCAAATGGCTGCTATTTCTGGAAGGTGTGTATGAAGACACACACACACACACACACATGCGCATGTCTTCCCTCTCTTTTCTTTACAGGCCTTAACAATAAGCACACCAGGGGAGGTTCTAGCCTCTCTCAATGAATCGGAAGCAATGGCTAATATTAGTGTCTTATTTTTAGGTGGTTGGTGTTGCTATAACAAAGAGACCTGTGATTCTCGGTACCAAAATATCCCACGCCTCATGAGCTCATCGCAGTGGCCCCAAACAAGAAAAGGTAGGTCACTCGGTCATGTTTCAGAATACGTCACATCATTCACGTTCCTTATCATGCCATCATTTTCCCAAAAGGGTTTACTTCTGGACACCATTTTTGTTTGGATGTGTTTACAGGAAGCGGTATATTGTCCACCAGAGCTGAGGAAAACCCCCACTGGTACAACACAAATATTGTGTGAGTAATTGGTCATTTGTTTGCATTGATACGCATCCAAAGCATATGGTTGATTTTATTCACATCCACTTTGTGAAGGAATGCAACAAACTTTCATCTTGTCAATATCAATGCCTTACTCTGTGCAGATTCATCCCCTACTGTTCAAGTGACGTATGGAGCGGTACTGGACCCACCCCGATCCCACCCAGGTCTCGCCAGGGAAGAGAGCGGGAAAAGGAGAGAAATACAAGTCTGAAATACCTTTAGTTGCATATACAATAATAAGAGTCCTAGAACGTCTTGTTCACTGTGTAATTCCACGTTGACTCCTGTTGTTTCGTGTATTTTGTTTGTTCATCAGCTGAATACACCTTCATGGGATCCCTGATCATTCGTGAGGTAATCAAAGACCTGATCCCTAACGGAATCAAACAGGCCAAGGTCATCATGCTGGCCGGCACCAGGTCAGTGCTGTTCCTCAAAATGTTTCATAAACCACATGTTTCATGAGACACTCGCAAAGAAAAGGGAGACAACCCTCATGGTGTCTCGCATATGGCCATATCACTGTTCTGCAGTTAGTTGGGGGTGAGGGCTCAAGAGCCATGATTCAGTAAGTTCCTTGGGTCATCTACAGCGCCGGAGGGACAGGTGTCCTGCTGAACATCGACCGAGTAGCCAGTCAGCTGGCGCAGCTGGGTGCCGAGGGCCACGTCAGGGGCTTGGTGGACTCTGGCTGGTTTCTAGAGAGTCAACAGCAGCTAGCACAGAGCTGCCCAGAGACCATCTCGTGCTCACCTGAAGACGCAATAAAGAAGGGGCTCAGGTGTTGTCCTTTTTTCTTTGGACATTTTTAACAAAGTATGAAATGTCACGTGTTAACATTGTTTCATTCAATTTTTTTTACCATCAGCTCCCAACTTAACACCCTTTCTGATGAATGTGTGATGAGCACTTAGATACGCCTTTTGTGTCTTTCCACATGTGATGATTATGTGATTAATTGTTTTTCCTAGGTTGTGGAATGGAGTTGTGCCCGATCGGTGCCGGCAACTCCACAAGAGAGGAGAGGAGTGGCGGTGCTTCTTTGGCCACAAGCTGTACGCCACCTTGACCTGTGAGTAAACCACATTTATACCCTTGACCTTAAAAGTAATCTTACTCACCAATGTCATCATCGATTGGTGGAAAGTCATCACGAGATGAAACGTGTGTCGTGTCACTACTTTGAACACTACTCACAGTCATTTTGCTGATGTTCATGTCAGATGTCAGTAACTTAACCTCCTGTGTAGCCCCCCTGTTTGTGGTACAGTGGCTGTTTGATGAGGAGCAGCTGAGGGTGGAGAACATCGTCTTGGGGGGGCACAGCCTTTCCGAGGACCAGTGGACCTATCTGCAGAACCTCGGACGAGAGCTCAAGAACTCCCTGAGAGATGTCACGTATGTTTGCCGGACCAACCGTACTTAAAACATTCATGGGGTCTGCAATGATAAAAAGTGACACGTTGGGCGAAAGCAAATGGATCAGTGATATAACCAACAAGCACCAAGCATCTCCATACTTAGTTAACGTCAAATAAATCCATCCTACTACATAGATGATGAGTGTTCTCCGGCATCTCTTTCCTCAGGGCTGTGTTCGCTC
>OMKN01068664.1:0-11310 GCA_900302345.1 Melanonus zugmayeri
CCCAGGCCAGTGTGACAGCAGGAGCAGACTGCGTAACGTGGAGGAGCTGAGACTGGCAGGGCTGGACATCACAGACGCGTCGCTGCGGCTGCTCGTCCTCCACATGCCGGCGCTGACCCTGCTGGACCTCAGCTACTGCAACCACGTCACCGACCAGTCGGTCAACCTCCTGACCGCCGCCGGCACAGCCACACGAGACTCCCTCACCCACGTCAGCCTCTCGGGTGAGGAGTATGAGCGTAGTAGTAGTTAGGGTCGGTATATAGTAATATAGTAATAGTCATATGAGCCTTCATTAGGTATATTTATACAAAATGAGATTTGACAAATGCATTTCATGTCTGCATCATTATACTGTAAGTTCAAATGTGTTTTCATATATATACACCGATCAGCCACAACATTAAAACCACTGACAGGTGAAGTGAATAACATGGGTCATCTCGTTACCATGGCACCTGTCAAGGGGTGGGATATACAGTATTAGGCAGCAAGTGAACAGTCAGTCCTTGAAGTTGATGTGTTGGAAGCAGGAAAAATGCGTAAGGATCTGAGTGACTTTGACCAAAGGGCCAAATTGTGATGCTAGATGACTGGGTCAGAGCATCTCCAAAACGGAAGGTCTTGTGGGGTGTTATGCAGTGGATAGTACCTAGCAAGTGGTCCAAGGAAGGACAACCAGTGAACCGGCGACAGGGTCATGGGCGCCCAAGGCTCATTGATGCACGTGGGGAGCGAAGGCTAACCCGTCTGGTCCCATCCTACAGAAGAGCTACTGTGGCCCCAAAGTGCTGAAAAAGTGAATGCTGGCTATGATAGAAAGGTGTCAGAACACACTTTTTTCAGAACACACGCTTGCTGCGTATGGGGCTGCGTAGCCATAGACCGGTCAGAGTGCCCATGCTGACCCCTGTCCACCGCCGAAAGCGCCTACAATGGGCACGTGAGCGTCAGAACTGGACCATGGAGCAATGGAAGAAGGTGGCCCGGTCTGCTGAACAACGTTTTCTTTCACATCATGTGGACGGCCGGGTGCGTGTGTGTCGTTTACCTGGGGAAGAGATGGCACCAGGATGCACTATGGGAAGAAGGCATGCCGCCGGAGGCAGTGTAATGCTCTGGGCAATGTTCTGCTGGGAAACCTTGGGTCCTGGCATTCATGTGGATGTTACTTTGAAACGTACCACCTACCTAAACATTGTTGCAGACCAAGTCCACCCCTTCATGGCAACGGTATTCCCTGATGGCAGTGGCCTCTTTCAGCAGGATAATGCACTCTGCCACGCTGCAGAAATTGTTCAGGAATGGTTTGAGGAACACGACAAAGGAGTTGACTTGGCCTCCAAATTCCCCAGATCTCAATCCGATCGAGCATCTGTGGGATGTGCTGGAACAACAAGTCCGATCCACGGAGGCCCCACCTCGCAACTTACAGGACTTAAAGGATCTGCTGCTAACGTCTTGGTGCCAGAGACCACAGGACACCTTCAGAGGTCTTGTGGAGTCCATGCCTTGACGGGTCAGAGCTGTTTTGGCAGCACGAGGGGGCCCTACACAATATTAGGCAGGTGGTTTTAATGTTGTGGCTGATCAGTGTCTATACTGTATATATGTATGACCTAGTGCTCTTGTGTGTAGTCTGCAACAGGGTGACAGACCGGTGCCTGACATACTTCAAGCGCTGTGGCAGCATCTGTCACATCGACCTGCGCTACTGCAAGCAGGTGACGGGTGAGGGCTGCCAACGGTTCATCGCTGAAATGTCCGTGAGCGTAACGTTTGGACTGAGAGAGGAAAAGCTACTTCAGAAGCTCAGCTAGTCTGGAGGAGAATTTAAAGGGTGCCCCTGTTTTACCACCAGTCATGTTGATGAGTCGTTAGGAGCCATTTCAAAATCTATCCATTTGTGACATCACAAGGTGGGAGTGTCCAACCCGGCCTGGTATCAACTGGTATGCTGGTGTTGCTCTGTCGAATCTACATCTGAGTGGACACTCCCACTTCACAAAGGGATAGATTTTGAAATGGCTTGTAAAGACTATCCTACAATACGCATGTGTAGTCGTAGTATGTACTATTGGACCTGAGTAGTAGTGCTGTAGTTGTAGTACGTACTATTGGACCTGAGTAGTAGTGCTGTACCACAACTACGCATGTGTAGTCGCAGTATGTACTATTGGACCTGAGTAGTAGTGCTGCACCACATGACTTTTTGCGAGGATATGCTTTTTTTATTACTTTGGCTACACAACATACAGGCAGGTGGGATCCTTTGCTGCTAAGCCTGGGAGAGGGTTAGGGTAGAATCTTTAACACAGGATACGTCACTGGAACATTACAAGCATGTGTTTTTGGATGTTGCCGTCATTTGTATTTCTAAAACCTTTGCATCTTTCCAACTTGTATTTGTTATATTGTTTTAGAGGTACTATGTATGTTTGGTCATGTTTTGTTGTTCATAGACTTAATTGTTCCAATGCAAAGTTATTGCATTGTTGGGAAAAAACCCCAATTTGTATCAGAAAGTATTTCATATATTTTATGTGCAGTATTTAATGCACTGTTGTACTTTATAGTGTCGTTTACATTACGAATTGACTTTCGTCACTCTTTTTTCATCATTTCTTTGTTTTTTTATATTTTTGCTGATAAAATACTTTTTTCCTTTATTTTTATGGGGTGCTTATTGGCAAAAGTATGTTTACTTTTAAAGTCTACTTTGCACTGTTACATACAGCACACATACAAAGTACTAACCCTAAATACTAACCCTAACCCAAAGTACTAACCCTAACCCCAAATCATTTCAGACATGGCAATAAAAAAGGCACTGATACATCTAATATGCACCTTTTATTAAAAGTACATTGTATTACTTTGTTTACTTTTAAGGTTTTTAGAAAAATGCTGTTCTAAACAATTCTAACTATAATTACAGCATTAATAGTGTTTATGACAGTTGTTTTCTTACTTTGGTTATTTCTGTTCAGGGTTGATAGAAGACGCTAGCAAGGTTACTGAGCGTTCAGTTACACTGAAAAGTCACATATTTAATACAATTACCTCCTTAACTGGAATATCTTTTTGAGTTATGAAAGGATGAAGGAGTTAATAAATGTAGTCATGTCTGTTGTATAGTTTGATATATTACTTAATGTAATATAATACGTTTATCTGAATGAATGGTATTACATAATATAGTGCATCTATGTGAGAGTGGTATATAATGTATACATAATGCACGTTTTTATAAAGAAATAAACACTACCCAAGATATCAGAACTTTTAACAGATGTCTACACTTGGTTATTTCTTGGCACAGTTAAGTTATGTACTATATAAACAGATTCTATGCCCCAAACCGCTGGTGTTGTATTTAAATAATAATTTAGCAGTTTGGCAACATGCCAGCTACTGTGTTTTGGGTCTTTTTCACAAAAAGCAATTGATCAATAACAATTGTTGAAAAAACAAAAACAAAAATATAGCTGCAAGCAGCAATGCCGGGGGCCAAGCCACGAGCACAGTTTGCACAACAAGCCATAGCATTTAAGTACAAAATGTCATGACTGTAGTTCAAATGTTTTAAATGTAGCCACTTTTTCTTTTGTCAAGCCTTTTACCTTGTTATAGTGCCACCCTGTGGCCAATAAGCTTCATCTTTCTCCAGTGGCCACTAGGCATGCCCTTCTACCACTGTACAACGTTTCGGAAAAAGTGGCATAGGGTTAGGCCTAAACCGGAAATGTCTCTAGCGCCGACATTTTGTTTGATTGGGCCAATAATGGAGGGTTAGCCTCCGGTTATGTGTGGTGATATGCCTACATACGAACACCACGTTTCGTGGTGTTCAGTCCAATCGTTCAGAAGTTATACACCTTTACGTGAAAAGCCACACCCTCCGCAATCTTTATTGGCTCATAGTGGCTCCGTTTTTTTACTTTTCAAACTTTTGCCAAAATAGAACTTGGAAGTTGGAAGATATTGGTCCCTAGATTGTGTCTGCCAAGTTTCATGCAGATTGCTGAATATTCCTAGAGGAGGAGATAGATTTTAAGTGTTTTTCACAAAATTCAAAATGGCGGAAAATCGAAGTAGCCGGAAGTTATAGGTTCTGAAGGCAAATTTGTTCCTCGTGAGGAGTGGCAAATGACTCTAGTTCAAACGGGGCATGAGATATGCCTGTTCAAAGTTTGCGTTTTCAATCAGTTGCTATAGCGCCCCCCTTTGGCCAATGGATGTAATATTCGTTCCATGGCCTCTTGGCATGACCCTCTACCATGGTGCACAATTTGGGCCAGATTGGACAATGTTAAAGTATAGGGCTGTAATCGTTAAAGTACAACGCCACAAATGGCAAAATGGTAACGCTAAATTAAAAATGGCTGACTTCCTGTTGGACTCTGTTGGCTTTTTGGTATGTCTGGACCTGATACATATGCGTACCAAATTTCGTTAATCTGCGGCAAAGTGAAAGGCGGGGGCATTGACTTTGAAAACTGTTAGGGGGCGCTATCGAGCCATTTTGCCACGCCCATGCCCAAGACCCATAAAATACATAAAATAACGGATTTGTGCGAGCAACATGTTTGTGCGATCAGACTGTCAAACTGACTTCAAAACGTCACACCCCGCGCCGGGGTGCAGGGTGTGACGTTTGCGACGCGCCAGCTGGGGGGCAGACAGCACGGTGCCTGTCTGCGCAGTGGCACTGAGAACATTATGTTTCACACAATTGAAGCTATGTCCCCAAAAAATATTTGCATATATGTAAAAAATAAAGTGTTTTCTTTTTTTAATGAACCGTTTGGTTTGCATGCGTACTGAACCAAGAGCCCCGTACCGAACGGTTCGATACGAATACGTGTACACCCCGTTACACCCCTAGTAATTAATATGCCATACTGTTTAGTTCAGATAAAGAAAAGCACAATTTCTCCTGGCTGGTTTAAAGTATTGTATTTATTATTTTAATCTAATAAATCATTTTTTTCTCTTTTAACAAAATAAAAATGTTCCACATTCCAAAATCTAAATATCCTGGAGCATGAGACAGTGCTGATGAGGTTTGTTCTAGCGAGTATTAGCTGCCCACATGTGACATCTTAGAACCAGCAGCAGGAACACAGGCTAACACAGTGACTTTGCTTTGTTGGACAATTAGTCACATCTGTAGTGGACTAGGAAGAAAACTAATGTTAAATCCAAAAGCTTCTGATGCAATTTTCAGATGTAACCTCAGGAAATGCGATTCATGACATCACAGCAACAAACCCATCTCATCTAATTCAGGGGAATACATTCAGATGTTTTTTTTTCTTTTTTTCCCCCTTTCTTCAGCTTCTATGCTAATTAAACGTTGAAAAACATGATATTAAGTCTCCCAAAGAAAATTGAAAAAACGTATACATTTAATAACTTATCAGTAAACACCAAGCTACCAATGCGATTCACTTAACAGCAATAAGCATTGGTCATATGTCAACATGCCGCAAGTCATAAGTAGAATTCTTTTAGAAAAAACATTGAAGTAAACTTGATCTTATGACAAAAACAAATCTTAAAATTGCATAAACAGGTTAACGTAAACCAGGTGTTGGGGAATATGCCTCCCTCTTTCAAGGTATGTCAGACATTTCTGAGACAATCTCTAACATGACAAAAAACAATAATATAGATATAATAATCTCAGAATATGGATTTAAAAAAAGCACCTACTTTGATACCTACTGTATAAGATCGGAAACATTAATGGACAACACAAGCAGACAACACACTTCAGACGTCGCAGAGTACAATAGCATTGCTTGGTCCAAGTAAAATCAGAATAAGAAAACATGGGCTGTTAAATCAGGGCATAAATAATAATAGACGAATGGACCGACCAAGCAATGTAAATCAATTAACAAGATTAACCGTTAATTAACTTAGTTAACCGAGCAACCACAAGTAGAAAAACAAGAAGGTTGACAAGACTTAAGAACTTAAATAAAGACTCTTTGAGTCAGAGCACATTGAAGGGATTTAGATTCAAAATAAATATAAACAGATATCAACATATGGTGCTTGCTGGTCATGAGATGCATATATTGGAAAATTAACAAAAAGTACATATGCTAGTTGTCTGAAAGCATGAAGTTTGGCCCTCCCCGGGTGCATGGTGATTCATGTCTAGACGCAAGACAGACAGTTTGAAACACACAAGTCCCGCGTTTTTTATATTGCACACATATGGACCACACAGAGGGGAAGGGGGGACACAAAGTGGACATGAACGTGTAAACTATGTCCACTTCAATCCAACCCACTGGAATAGCATTGTTCTCTTGGCCAAGAACAACAACAACAGATCCACTTCAAGTGTCCCATCGGGATGCGTCATCTAGAACAACAACGGAGGCGAGATCCCAAACGCAGCGCGGCGTCGACTGAAGAAGCGTGAGGTCTGAGGGTTCGAGAGACCAATGAGTAAAAAGGGGGGTGTGTCCCAGTGCAGTGATGCTCCAATGGGAGGAGAGGAGGAGCAGGACTGGAAGTAGACCAAATGGTGATGATCTTTAGTTTCATCACCCAAACCGCTGGGGGGGGTGGGGCCAAGTGGACACGCTAATGCTGGGGTCCGTCTTGTCTTGTGTTGTTTGTCTTGTCTTGTGTTGTGTTGTCCTGTGTTGTGTTTCGTGTTCGTGTTTAAGACTTGAAGACGTGCACGGCCCTCACCATGTACTGCCTGTCCTGTGTCGTTTCGTGTTTAAGACTTGAAGACGTGCACGGCCCTCACCACGTACTGCCTACAGATGGGGCATTCGCTCATCCTCTTGCCGCACTTGGTGCAGGTGACCATGTGACCGCACTCCAGCAGCACACAGTCAATGACGGCGTCCATGCAGATGCGACACAGGTTCTCGTCCGACGCCAGCTGAGATCGTACGCCATCTGAGCGGAAAGGACGAGAGTTGTCATTTAATTTCAAGGGGGTGGGGGGGGACATGATGGTGCGGTGGCTAGGGTGTTCGACTATCAGCCGAAGGGTACTAGGTTCGATCCCCATGTCTCCAAGCATACCTGTAGGCATCCTTGAGCTAAGGCGCCTAAATCCCTGCCGGCTCCTTCATGACTGGATTTAAATTCCCTTGCAAGTCGCTTTGGATAAAGGCATCTGCTAAATGACTAGATAGTAAATAGCAATGAGGCTGTAATGTAGCTTTAAAGACTACAGCTTTAAATACAGCTTCAGCCTGAAGACAAAGGGAGGAGGCGTCTGTATAGAGATTGGTTGGAAGTTGATAATGAAATAACGTGGTGGTACGTAAAGACTTTTGTTTTTTGAGATCAAATGAAAAGAGGAAGAACAGCTCAACTCAAAGTCAGATAGTGTCCAGGAAATAAAATAAGTTGGTTAGAAGGAAATGAGCAAGAAGATGTTTGGACTTTTCTACAATGATACTTGATACATTACAACAGCATTACAGAAGAGTGCATCAGTGCAGGCTGAGAGGTAGAGGAGGGAGGTTTAAATATTCTTACCTCCAACGCCACTGTTGCAGATAGATGGAGGATAGGCTACCACTTGAAGAAAATATATACAATTATTAATGCATACAATTATTATTACTCAACTTGACTACCATATTAAATATGGCATATTTATTTACAGTAAGTAAGGTTTGATTGAATATTGAATCAAATAATCAAATTGTTACCTGCTGTTATAGTGTTGCTGACACTGTCCACTAGAAGGGAGAAAACATCTCAGGTCACAATCTAGCGATGGAGATGCTTCCAAAATATGCTTTCATTTCACCTTTTTCGTGCAAATGTATAACTAATTGGTGGGTCCTTACTGGACTTCCTGTTGTGTTGGTTCTCTCGGTAGAGTCGGTGCACTCGCTCCAGCAGCTCCCACTTCTCACAGCATCCTGAGAAGTTGACGAAGTTCCTGGCGAGAATCTCCTTGAGCTGGCGGACCGTCAGCTTCTCGATGGCCTCCTCGTCGTCCAGGTCCGACAGCGAGGCACGGATCCTTCTTTGTGTCGCTGGGCTCACCTAGACATCAAAAATATTATTATAATGCTGAATATGACAAATATCTCTTTCTTTCTTGCTCTGAATTTTTTGTAACTACACTTGAGTACACTTGAAATAGCTTCTCGGGCGCATCTCCGTAAAATTACGTATTTTCAAGTGAAAGTAGTAGTAGTTAGTTTTGTGTGCTTGATAGGGAAACATGATGACTTTAATTATTGAAAGTTACACCGGCCACTGTCTACCGCCACCAAGTTGTCACTCACAGAAAATTAAAATGAACCTTAAGTGGAAGTTATGTTTGAGTTTTTAATAAAAAATCTGCTAAACTGATTTTTCCCCAATTTTGTATTATATTATAATTATATTTTTAATTATTAATATTGCGCCAAAAGGCGAAAAAGTCCATTCTCATTTCCTGCTGACGATAATGTGAGCACCTCCATGATGTGTTCGCTGACCTCCAAGGTGAGCAGGGAGACGGTCGGCGTGACCTCGCGACCCTGAGAGACGGAGACAGAGAGACCACATGAGGATGGGACGTCAAGAGACAAACACACCACATGGAACAGTGGTGAGCTCAGGGGTTTTCATATTGAACAAATCAAGCATGTGGTCTACTACGCAGTATATAGGACAGGGCTATTCAACTATATTGTTCAGGGGATCAATACCAGACAGCAGCCAGTCCATACAAAAAGTAGGGAATTTATAGTTACAAGGCTTAATACAGAAGTGCAAAATGTTACATGTCAAAAAACAAGGAGACATGAGGTGTTTCGGTTCATATCCACAAATGTAGAAAACAAAATGCAAAAAGTATCCATCCGACTACCAGTAAGTAGGCCTGTTTGTAATATCCTCAACACTTCCAAGCATACATAAGATGCTTTTAAAACAGGTTAGTAAAACAGTAGCCATCAGGCTAAGAATAAATGGGCCAGTTCATATAAAAAACTCATTTACACTAAGAATCAGGTGATTTACTGTTATAGAACCACCATACATATCAGACTTCAGTCATTTTCAGCCTGTTTGAGTCAGTGAGAGAAAAAATTACACTGCCTTGCATTTAAGATAGCATTACATGCCTCAATCAGGTGATTTACTGCTATAGAACCACCACATATCAGACTTCAGTCATTTGAGCCTGTTTGAGTCAGTGAGAGAAATTACACTGCTTTGACTTCACTATGTCAACATAGTTTGGCTCATAAGTAGTGATGGCGATCCTGAGACACTCATGCAACTTCTCATTTGTCATGGAACTATGTGCCCTTGTTTTGATGGCATTCATATGAGAAAAGCTAGACTGACATGTATAGGTAGATCCAAACATTGTCAGTATTAGCAAGGCCACTTTCCTTATTGTGGGGTGACTGATTGTTTGTTAACATGGTTAGACCACTGCACCCTCAGACTGCAAGTGCTGTTTTAAAGCAAAGGAGGACTGTGCATCAACCAACTCCATCTGAAAGACGCTCTCATCAATACAAGACATTACCTCTTTTGTTTTTACACAGAAGTCTGCCTCAGGTTTTATCAACAGTATCTGCAAAGCCGGAGAGCCCCCAACCCATCGTTTCAGGACCCTAGTGTGTGTGTGTGTGTGTGTGTGTAAGTGACGCGTTCCTTCACTTTCGTGTTTTCATGTCATGGGTAGTGCACTAGTGGGTTGAGCCAACCGAGCCGCCCCAAGCATGCGATCTTTAACGGGTTCAGACTCTGTAAAGGTTCTGTCTGCTCAGGGTGCCAGGTTGGTTAGACCAGGCTACACGATGCTCTCATGGCTCTTTCTTGTTCAGTGAAGCGCGACAAACCTGACTAGGATGTTCCTTATCCTTTCCTTCTCTGTTCCTCCGAGCCATGATTTGACTTGTAGTGCCGCTTCACGTTGTATTCCTTCGTCACAGAAATGCATTTGTTGCACATTAAACACACTGATTGCGGCTGGCAATATAAATAAATACTTCCAGTCAGTCCAGTCGCTCTGGAATTTGCGATTTTCACAGCCCACTTTACGTTTCTTTGGCTTGGAGAGCAACATTTTGAAGCTTGTTGTGTCCCGCTCGCCAGCCGGAGTAACGTGGGTTTGATTGACAGGTACAGAAACCGGCTGCAGCCAATCTTCTTCTTTGTGTTTATTTGCAGATCTCAAACCAACTTCAAAAAGGTGCATGACGCTACCTACTGTGTTGGGATGTGTAGTAGATTTCATGCCAGCAATTAGCGGCCCATGGGACACTAATTGCGTAGGCCTGCATAGACATCCACAAAATCAATATTTCATTTGACTGCTCAACGTTTATTCTTTCTGAACTTGATTCAAGCTGACGTTATTATAGAACTAGGATACTTATTATAGAACCAGAAGACTTATTATAGAACTATGATAATTATTATAGAACTAGGATACTTATTATAGAACCAGAAGACTTATTATAGAACTAGGATACTTATTATAGAACTAGGATACTTATTATAGAACTAGAATACTTATTATAAACTAGGATACTTATTATAGAACTAGAAGAAATATTATAGAACGATGATACTTATTATAGAACTATGATACTTATTATAGAACTACGAGACTTATTCTAGAACTATGATACTTATTATAGAACTAGAAAACGTATTATAGAACTATGATACTTATTATAGAACTACAATACTTATTATAGAACTACGATAATTATTATAGAACTAGGATACTTATTATAGAACCAGAAGACTTATTATAGAACTACGATACTTATTATAGAACTAGAATACTTATTATAGAACTATGATACTTATTGTAGAAGTAGAAGACTTATTATAGAACTATGATACTTATTATAGAACTATGATACTTATAGAAATAGAATACTTATTATAAACTATGATACTTATTATAGAACTAGAAGACTTATTATAGAACTATGATACTTATTATAGAACTAGGATACTTATTATAGAACCAGAAGACTTATTATAGAACTATAATACTTATTATAGAAGTAGAAGACTTATTATAGAACTATGATACTTATTATAGACCTAAGATACTTATTATAGAACTAGAAGACTTATTATAGAACTATGATACTTATTATAGACCTAGGATACTTATTATAGAACTAGAAGACTTATTATAGAACTAAGATACTTATTATACAATAATGATAGTTATTACAGAACTATGATACTTATTATAGAACTAGAAGACTTATTATAGAACTATGATACTTATTATAGAACTACGATACTTATTATAGAACCAGAAGACTTATTATAGAACTATAA
>OMKN01068669.1:0-21354 GCA_900302345.1 Melanonus zugmayeri
AGAGAGAGTATTTAGAGACCGACAAGATTTGCTGGCCAATGATGATGAGCGGCCGATTCAGATTTCCAAGAGCTGTCCTCTTGGATCTCTGTGCTGAACTTGGCCCAGCTTTACAGAGACGCACCCGCAGAAACCACGCCGTGCCTGAACCACTGCAAGTCCTGTCAACCCTGGGATTTCTGGCACCCGGCCCGTTCCAAAGGGAACCGGGTGATCGGTCGGGGATCACCCAGTCTACCTTGAGCCGCGTGTTGTCAAACGTGTTAGGAGGTATAATGGGGTTGACGCACCGCTACATAAAGTTTCCTTACACGGTGGGTGAACAGATACTCTCGATATTAACAGGCTTGTTGTCTCAAATGCTGTTATTTTTCATTAAGTCTTGTCTGTTTATTTGAGGTTTAACTGGTTAAAAATAGTTGAATTAGATGTATATACTCTTAGTCTCTATATGTTGACTGATTGCTGTCTTGATTATAATTTATTTAAATGATAATCAATTAAAATGAATTAAAATATTTTCAGTATGTATTAACAGATCGGTGCTCATGCTTTTAGGTTACATGAAACTGATGTTGCTGAAATAGTTGACACATCCTATATGACACTGTTATGGTGGTGGGACTAGTTCATTTGAGATTTAACATGTTTTCAGTTTTCAATTGATTAGGGTTATATCTTTTCAGTTGATTTTACTTGTTAAATAGTTGCTAATGAGCTCACACTATTTAGGTGATGAGGTGATAATGTTGCAGATATAGTTGGTTAATATGAAAATATTCAGTCTGGGGCAGCGGCAGCCTGCTCAACGCGTCTGTGTTCGCGTGAACTTGACCTGGCTTGTAAACCATCTTGTACTGTATGCTCTCAGTAGGACTGCCCACCCCATCTCAGTCAAATGAGATTAGATTATATTTAGTTAATATTAGTTCATATAAACTCAGATATTTAATATCAGTTAAGTTAATATAAACTCAATATGTAAACCTAAATCGAGCAGAGATCAACGGACGCACAAACTAAATAACAGTAGTAGAGCAATGTAGGAGAAACGACGTGTTACGTGTATTTCAACTGAAGGCCATGGTTTGAAGGATCAAGACTTTATTCAGCCATGAAGCCTGAGTTAATTTCTGGCGAAAAGAACTGAGGGAGTCTAACAGTCTCTCCCCTATATCCTGTACTCAGGAAGGTTTTCAATGCTGTCATAGCCCACTGCCACCAATAGAATCCTTTAACCTAGAGTTTCCTTATTTGAAGATGCTGCTTTACTTGTCTCAGAATACCCTGTTGAGGCCTTTAGGGTCTCAAGGTGGACAAGTATCATTGCTCATGCAATACATCACTTTGTGTTCTAATTGATTACAATATCCATTATTTTAAACTTGCTTTATGTTAAACTAGCAACATGTGTTGACGTGATGAAGCTGTTTCAGTGAAATCCCTGAAAACCACTGAACCCGTTTGTGTTCCAGGTGCATTTGGTTCATTAACCGTGTTAGTTTTTTGTCTTTTTGGTCCTGGCCCACTTCTATGTTGTTCTCCACACTTAGTTTTAGCGCTCAGAAGGTAGCACTAGAATGCAGTGAACAGTAGATTCTTACTTCTTTTTAAATGTTTTATTCTTTACATACAAAACACAGTTTGTCGGATACTACACATTTGGCTTTGTGGGGGATGTTATACAAATATATTGTAATACTAAAATTATAACACTAAAGTGATACAAAAAATGATCACTGACATACTAGGCTACTACAATTTACACTTTTTTTCTTCCCTCTTTCGAAGTTTCCATTAATGATCAAGAGTTGCAACAAAAATAGGATTATATGACAGCCCACAATATACAGAACCATATCGGATGACAAAAGTAGCGGGTAGATCTGGGTGCAGGTAACATGGAGGAAAGGTAAATATTGTTCATTTGCATAATTCTACCCAATAATAATAATAAGCCGGTTGAAAAGCGGCAAAGTTCCCCTTTGCCCTGTACACTTTGCATACATTACATTTCCAGTGCTTTAAAACAAACTGGACAGAGTGCAATTTATATATAAAAATATATACATATGTAAATATAGTCACTCAAACATTGTGTGTACTGTACAATATGACCACCAGAGGGCGTAGTTTGATGCGTTCACATGGAGTCAGACAGACACCTTCTGGACGGGACAAACATGTTGCTATGGTGATGTATTGTTTACAAAGAATGGAATACAATATATTACAATGATTTCGTGTACATTATGTTATGTAATTATTCTAGTAATGCATATAAAATGCAGCTTTCCCTTAATATTCTATTGCAAACTTAACATTAATGTTAAATTCCCTCCAAAACGTGACGTCATTCATTCATTTCAACAGGGATAGTGAAGGAGAACTGATCAGATCATTCTGGGTGTCATCAGTTTCTCGTCCACATCGCCCACGTGTTCTCCTTGTGTGAGGGAGCTACGTCACATCCGGTGTAACTTCATCATGAGTGATGAAGTTACACCAGGGGCCGTTTACGGCGCCTCCACAGTGCTTTCAAAACGGACCGACCTGGCGGCTTTTTTGGCAACTTTATTTCGTTATATTACGAAAATAGTTCACCGAAATGTGTTTCTTGTGGATCATTTCCTTCAGTGCGAGGAAAAAACGCGAGCCCCCACCAGCATGAAATAAAAAAGACGCGAGATGAAATGCTCGCCCATAAGGTGACGGCAGGACCGCCATCCAATCCCACGATAGCGCCAATGTGAAATATAACTGTGTTCTGTTAGTGTATATTATATAATATACTAGCGCCAATGTGAAATATAACTGTGTTCTGTTAGTGTATATTATATAATATACTAGCGCCAATGTGAAATATAACTGTGTTCTGTTAGTGTATATTATACAGGGGTGGGAAAAGTACACGCATTCTGTACTCAAGTACTTGAGTACAGAGTACTCTCCATCGCCCTATATATTGCTCCTTCCTATAACTATTTGAATGTCTCTCAAATTGTACAATATATAGACCCAACACTAAATACAATGACTGCGTTCTTGTGTCTGAGACGCATCGAGTATGGAGTTCAACAGCTTGATTGGTTATTATTCGTTCCTTCCTATAACCTAGGCCTAATTAGAAAGGTTCATGAAGGTTTAGATAGATACACTAATTGTGTGTGTTTTTGTGTCGGACACACATCGACATAAGTGCAGAGTAGAGTTCTCAACTGCTTCATTCGTTATTATTCGTTCTTTCATATAATTATATCATTAAAAGGGTTAATGTCATTGTTGCCATTGTTACACAATATAGGCATTCACTTGTGTAGGCCTATGCACAAAATAAAGAAATCAAAGAAATATTGCAGCACACCCCTCGCAAATAAAATAAATAAATTAAATATTTAAGCACAGCATGCGCAAATACATAATACATCGTACATAGTACAATCGTAGCTTAATCATGTCATATGATATGCTACCTCAGTACACTTGACAACAAACATTACTGGGACCACTACAGAAAATTACAGATTAACATTTAATATCCAGGAATTCCGGCACAGTTAGTTTAGTAGGCTATAGCATGTGCAGTCTGTTTAAGAATAAGAGTGTAATATTCATATTGTATGTTCAATTACATTACGAATTATATTTAGATCGTTTGGGATTTAATGTGACGATAACAACATGTTGAAATATAGTAGGGTCTACTAGGTAGGCCTATTAAAAAAATGCAAGATGTGTCTTTACATATTTCATTTTTTAGAGAAAATAAACTATAAAATATAGTAAAATACAGTGGTTCATGTGGTCACAGCCAAACCTCAGAGGAAAACAGAACCAGAAGGGGCGTCATTTCGACCAATCACAGCATTACGTCGTTTGACGCTGCATGACGCTTCTACCCGGAACGCGAAATGTAAACAGCCGAGGAAGAAAAACACCCAAGTAAAACTTCTCAAAGGGCGCGCCATTTACAACTGTAACATATATACGATACGTAACAGTTATATTCGTAAAGAATACGGATGCATTTCGAATTGACTCATTTGATTCCGACAACTGAAACCAACAAACACGTTTGATAGCATCCGTTAGCCAAACGAATAGTAAACGCTAGCGCAATTGTTGTTTATTGGCAATCGCGTTTGCCAATAAACAGCGTTATGCCTCAAGAGGTGCCAGACGACGGAGGAGAACATGTGCTCCCGCTGCTTCGCTCCTTAAACACCGGAATCCCAATTAGAGCAAAGTTCGCTAACCATAGTCCTCGTGTAGTGAAACCGATTTGGATAGATTTCAACGGGAGACCACAGCCATACATCGTGATGCAGCCTGGGACAGGTCGGATGATGAGCACCTATGTCGGTGAGTGGGTTCATGGACCATCACGAAGCCACGTAAGCAAACATGACCTACAAATAGTGTATCGAGCTATTCAACAGTTAGGACAACGACGCACTAGCAGAGTTGTGTACCATAAACACCCATGTGTTTATTTGCCTATCACGTTGTTGGTTATAACAAGGTCAACTGGATTTAAGCTTAGTAGTCATATTTGCATTATTTGCCTTGCATTGTATTCCTAGGTCACCCATGGATCTTCCGTGATGCAGAAACCGATGAGCCATTGAGGGTCAATAGCAAAGAACTGTTCCTGCCTAAGCCAGAAGCGGGTGGGATGCATGCCAAAATTACTCTACCAGGTCAGGTTATCAAATTGACTCAGTTATTGCCATTGCCAGCAAACAGACCAATTAATACTAAGCCTATATATTTTTTTGTGGGCAGGATTGTATGTGTTTTTTTTTGGTAATTATTTTTTAGCAAGATGGCTAAGCCCTGTCTGATCTTAATTGGCTTTACCTGTATTTACTATAAGTGACATGTTTTTGATCAAAGTGTATCCCAAATTAAATTTTAAGAGAATTAAATGTAGATGTAATTAATGTTCCTTAATTAGAATTGTAAGTCTATACATCAAAATACAATAATGTACTTTACATACAAAATAATTGGCGTTTTGTGGTGCTTCGTCTCCAGTTTTTAGTCTGAAGGAGCGAGCTCTCCAGGTGATCCGGCGCTTGGTGCGGCCTGAAGACTACAGAAGGCTGGAGATAGCACGTTGTCTTCACGAGGATCTGGAAGACCAGCCCAGCGTGTTGAAAGACATCAAGCTCATCATCCAGCGGGTGGAGCAGCGGCTTTTAGAAAGGAGCCCAGACCAGGAGGCATGACCCATGAAGCACTGCAGTATGGACATTATTGACTTCTCACCAGTGGATGCTTGCATCAAGGATTCCCTTCAATGTGAAGTGGTCGGAATTGAGAAAGCATGAATGGCAAAGAGTTTTTGTAAAGTCTTCTTTACAAATCTTGGAGAAACTACACTGTTTGTATCATCGTAGCTGTACTGTTTGTATAATTTTATGAGATACCCGCTTAGCATATTTTCTCACTTTCTTTGAAAGACGTATTGCTTTTTCAGCTGCTCCACCATATGTAATTCTTGTAACTATCTTGCTAGGGAAAGATTTGTATCTAGATTGTTTGCCTGCATACCACTATGCTACATTATACAATTGTTATATTGTAGTCAGGCTTTATCAATGTGATGTATGATAATTTTGAGGTTATTGTTACTAGGTAAAGAAATTGGAACATCACCTTCAACAATTAAAATTAAATTTAAAATCTAAATTATGAGTAAAAAGAAGTATTTGGGCAATCTTCCCTAATAAATATATTTTTCCAGCCAACTTGTGAGTTATCATTATGCATTCATTATTTATGTTTACCTTTTTTATTAATCTTTTTTCCTATCACCACATTTTGTTTTTAAACTGCAAAGCCTTGGGTGGCTTTTAAATTAACCTTTTGAAGAATTTTTTTACCAATCTCTAGGAGCAGTGGGAGTACAATCCATTACAGTAATCTATAGCTATGCTTCTGTTAAAGGTACACATACAGTTAAGCTGCATGAAAGCTTGCATTAGTATGTTTTGCTTAAGGAAAAGGCTACTGCTTTGGACTAATTTTCCTGCCTGAGCCTGGCGTTGCCCTAGTAATTTCAGAAGGGATATAGGCTAGTGTCCTGTTCGTTGCCAAGCAACAGAGAAACAAAATCCTTGTCTTGTGAATTTAGCTGGTTGAAGTAGAAATGCAGTCTGGTGGTATGAAGAAAAACAATGCCTCTAATATCTTTAGACAACAATAGTGAGTTTTTGAATCATCTGCTCTTTGCCTCACATTTATTCATCTTGATTTTCATAATGGAGAATGGTGACAGGGAAAACATGTTTATATAACTCTTTACCAGCATGACCTCATGGCCAAGAACTCATCCTGTCATATTTCCACATCTTCACACGGACCATTGGACCATCATGAAAACAATGGTGAGAAAATACTTGTACATACATGTTTGGTATATTAAAATAATTGTATTGCAAGTACAAGCAGGTTTTTTTTAATTCCCAACTAGGTACCAACTTGTTGTGGTCTAGTTCCAACCTCCATGTTAAAGAAAGAAGGTCAGTAAAAATACACAAACATTAGGCTTACATGGCTGTGTACTGAATTTGTTTTAATATAAAATGAGAATGCACTGATATGTAATGCATCATTATGCTGGCAGTCCAATATTAACATTTCTGTTGGTTAGGCCTAATTTCTGGAGACTTCCCAGTGCATGTATCAGATGTAGCAGCTCACACAAGCGACTGCCTTTTACCTCCTCTGACTCTGCAGAAAGCAGAGACTACATTCAATAGCTCTATTCCAGGTATAAGCTCTCCATATCTGTATTAGTGAGAGTAGTGTCTTAACAATTAGTGTCTAAACATTGTTACATTGTTATTCAGGTACATCCCTCGGCTACCCCAAAAACAACATCTTACCGCAAAATAAGCCTCAGTACAGAAATGAGTATAATGAGCGTGCCAGAATGGGCTTCTCCTACTGGCTCATTGAGAAAAAATCCCCAAAATGTAAGTAAAACTGCAAGTAAATGTAAGCAAGTTTAATCCATTGTTTTCTGACTAGTCCAGCAGTGTAAAAGCTATTATGTAGGCTATACAATGTACTCTTTTTAGTTATTTGATTTATTTTAACCTGATCATTTTTATCATTAAATCAGTGTGTACCTGCAGGTAGAGATCATATTCTGGAAAAGTCTGGCTAGTAAAGCTACATACATAATTTAATTTTTTTTAAATAACTGTAAAAGATTGTCTATTGAAGACAGATTACTGAACAAATGACTGGAATAGTAGCTAATTGGACTCATTCAAACCTCATAGAAACCAGTGGTGTCAAAATGTCAGATGCCAGAAAAAGGGGTTATTTTCTGAACTGTCTTTTCATTTAGACATACACGCAATACAATACAGTACAGTACTGAATCATCTTGACAATAAGGATGAAATCAGGGACTTGATTGTCACTTACAATGATTGGTTGGTTAAGTTGCTCATGCAATGTTTTTCATTGTTTAGGCCACAGATCCAGTATTGGAAGCTATAAGACTTCTCTGGGATTACCAAGACTTTGAGTCAAAGATGCTGTGTTCTCTTGGATTTAAAGATGTTCTACTATTGCTGCATCTTTGTTTGTTACAGATGAGCACACGGCTGAATTAATTATTTCATTACTGTTTCGAAACATATTTGTTGTGTCATGTGTTTTTGCAATTTCACAGCTTGATTCATTGTAAGAACCCCCTCCCCCCCACACACCCCAATAAATGAACATGAAATGAACACTACAATTAAGACAGCCTGGTTTCTTTTTTTATCCCTTGTCTTTCCTAGAGCATTCATGAGTCAATCTAGTGAAAATCAAAGGAAGGAAGAACGGAATTCATTTGTGAAATTATTTGAACGCATATGCCTAATAGTAGGCTATGGCTAGGCCTACTGTAAAAAGCTTATTTCCATTGTCATCACTCGTTGGTTATGTTGAGTAGTATCTTAATTAATTGGGTTAATTCAATTATCATATGCATAATCTCATTCTCTACAAATCGCCTCCAAGTGACTTTGTTTACGCTGTATGGCGGCGCACTACTGTACTTCATAAACTGACCTTGAACGGACCTTTGAGACGCAGGGTCCTGTCCGTCACGTTCACGTGATTATCTTTAAAGTCACACGAAACGTCAGTCAGGTATTTAACGCGTCTAAATGAACCACGCATAGTGCACTTCTTGCGCGTTTCTATGGATAACGTCCACGTACTTTATTTGTCGTAACTAAAATGAAGAGCAGTGCGGACCGAAAACTAGCTAACAGTTAGCTAGTTGCGCTGTTAGCTACAAGCTGATTTCGCTGATTGTTTTCGTGTTCCCGTAACGTTATAGACAATGGCTTTTTGTTTCGTGTTTTATACGAATTCGTAAACTAAATGATGAATAAGATTACAGGAAGCCATAATAATACCAATACTTAAATATCAACTTGATAACGACTTTTGATTGTTATTTTAATAAGGTGTTTTGGGCCAAAGAAATGGACAAAAACAGAAAAAAGGTGAAGTTTGAGTGGTTACGGGCTGGGATGACCCCAGAGAATGCTCCAGAGAGAGAAGGGTCTAAAGGTGGTCCTGTGAACATCACGCCCATCAAACACCTGGACACCAGCTCACCTGGACGTGATGAGTCTCCAGGACACGCAGGCCTGGACGCGCTGAGCCTAGACACACCCAAAAGAAAATCAGACTTTATTGGTCCCTCCGCAGGCAAAGACGAGTTAAGAAAGCGCTTTAGAAACCAGTTTAAAGCTCAAAGTCCCCCCAAGGTAGGTTTACTTTTTTATGGTTGATTTTTCTTCATTCATTCAACCAAGACAACTTAAAACTATATCTTTTTTTGTGTTCAATTTGTATTATAATTAGGACTCTCCTCAGTCCACACCTCTGGGCAGCGGGTCATCCGCTGGCAAATCCCCAGAGAGCCAGAGAGATGAAGCATCGATGTTCTCTCCATCTCGTTCTTTCATCCTGAAGAAAAATGACAGGACACCAGAGGAACACTCTATATATGCAAAGGCGTTGAATGCAGCCTTTGGCAGAGGACAAAAGATGACTTGCGGGAAACCAGTGAGGACTGAGCTGTCCAGGTCAGAGCCATTCCCCAATGACGTCTTGGACACTGATTGCTGCTCACCCCAACCTGAGGAAAAATATGAGGAAATGGATCCGATACTTGGAGATCACACGTTTCCCAGGCTCCCATTTGTGGAGACAGAAACCGAAGAGGACAAGACAAACCTGAACACCAGCATGATGGTGAGTCCCAACGCAACACTAGTTGTGCAGGCACTCATTCTGTTAATATTGGTTGATCTATATGTTCCTTTTGTTTTGTGTTTGAATTCAGGGTGTACAATACAAGGATGCACCCGATTGGTCAGATGTTGAGGATTCTGTTTTAGAAGCACCACTCTCAGAAGAGTCTTCTTATTTACAACAGGAGGATACTTCAGTTGTAAAGAATAATACATCAACAGCCGTGGACTATGTTGAAAATCCTGTGCCCTTTTTCACAAAGCCCTACAACTACCCTCCAGGTAACCATAGCCACAATACTTCTACTGTTGATACCCAGGACATAACCACCTCCTCTCTTGCCTCTCCATCCTTTGTTGGACATACCGTCCATCAACCGAGACCGAGACATGACAGCAACATGTCTATTCAGCACTTCCAGAGGACAGCCTTTCTGTCACCCAAGCAGCCAACCTCATATCCAATCAGATCACCTGAGGTTTCTAACACAGACATTTACAATGAGTCCAGAGCACAACACTTTGAAAATCATCCATCCACCAACATACCTACCTCCTTACATGATCCTTTTGCTCTGCCCACACACTCGGGTAGAGATGTCCCATCCAAACCAAAGAGGTCCCCTTTAAGTCTGCAGTTCTCTCCTATCTACCCCTGCTTCAACTCAACGACTCCTCGCAGGCATTCAGATGTTGGTTTTGCCCTGCCCCAGTCCTCCCCCCCTTCATATGAGACTGACCGCACTACTAGGAGGTTGTCCGCAGGACAGGAGCCCATCTGGACTAGTAGTCCTTCTGTTGGAAGACACACTGGATTTATAGACACGCATTGTCATCTAGACATGCTTTATGGGAAGTTGGGCTACCGGGGAACATTCAGCCGCTTCCGGGATATACACAAGAGCACTTTTCCAGCAGAGTTCAGCGGCTGTATCACAGACTTCTGCAACCCACGGCTCATGGTAAAGGAAGCATTGTGGGAAGGATTGCTGGCTGAGGACTTGGTATGGGGGGCATTTGGCTGCCACCCCCACTTTGCCAAGGAGTATTCAGATGTCCATGAGCAAGCCATTCTGATGGCTATGCGGCATCCCAAAGCTGTTGCATTTGGAGAAATCGGTCTGGACTATTCTCACAAAAACAGTACAGCATCTTCCAAGCAGAAGGAGGTAAAGTCTACTCTTGCATAGGCAGAGTTTATTGAATGTTAATATTCCCATGAGTTGAATTTTAATTTGTCTAGAAATGGATGACAAGTGACACATCTTTTATTTATTTTGATGCTGTCAATGTAATCTTTTTGTTTCGTTGGCTCCTAAAGGTGTTTGAGCGTCAGCTTCGGCTTGCTGTATCCATGCAGAAACCCCTGGTCATCCACTGTAGAGATGCAGACGACGACCTACTGGACATCATGAAGAAATGTGTCCCTCGTGACTACAAAATTCACAGGTATGCATGTGCAACCTACATCATCTACAATCCTTATGGGTTCATTCTTCCACTTGCCGATCAATTGTTTCCCAATTTATTTTAAGGGAGCAGTTTTAGTTTCAGTATCATGGCAACACTTGTTAGGCTCTGGTTATTGAGCGTCGATTGCATTTAAAGCTAGGATGGTACACTCATAAACATGAATGTTATGTCAGTGTGTTGCAATGAAATGCTAGTAGAGTTAAAGGGATACGCCGAGATATCTGTAAATTGGTCTTACCCAGATTTAGACCAGTTGTTTAATTCCAAATTCATCATTGTCCGTCCAGAAGGGAAGGTCACTGGAGTAGCATTTGCTTTCCGTTAGCCGCTTCCATTGACTTGCAGAGTTACAGTAGCCTAGCTCCTGTTCATGTGAGGGGAAAACACTTTCCAAAGATTTCCAATGTGTTCTGAATCTTATTCAAAACGAGTGGCAGCAACAACACAACAAGATTATAGTTTGTCTACAAACACACAGATAATTCGGCATTATTCTCGGCGCTGTGATTATTAGGATACCTGGGATGCGGTTAGCATGCGGTTGGCCAACCCTAACCCAATTATATTATCATCTGCTTTTGGCTGGGTAGTCTACACAGAGGGTAACCTAGTGTTTTCAATTATCTGTGTGTTTGTAGACAAACTACAATAAATAAATACATTTTTAAAACCACAATATATGAATTGAACTAATGAACTAATACTTGTTTTTGTTTGAATAATATTGTAGGTTTTGTAAGATTGCATTGACGGAAGTGTCTGCGGCACTTTTAATATTGCTTCTTTGCGCAGGCACTGTTTCACAAACAGTTACCCAGTGATTGAGCCATTTCTGACAGAGTTCCCAAACCTCTGCGTGGGCTTCACAGCGTTGATCACCTACTTACGAGCTAAGGAAACCAGAGACGCTGTTCGAAAAATCCCCCTCAACCGTATCGTGCTGGAAACGGACGCACCATATTTCCTACCAAGACAGGTATAACTCTACGTTAACCGTTAAACATGCGTTAAACTATGTTTAACTGTTGATGATGATGCTACTGTCCTCATTGATTAATTGCTAAAATGTCTTCATCCTTAAAGTGCAACTGTCCACCAGTGAAATGCTAATAAACGTTGGTGGTAATAATTCCTCAAATAATTCCTTCCTTCCTACTGTTTAAGAATAACTTTGGGATTTTTCAACCTGGGCCCCATTTTCCCATCATTTGGGGTCTAACTGACTAATGCGTACAACCATTTTTGACATTGGTCCAGTATTGAGCAAGAACACAGCCGTGAAACATCTCCATTGTAACCCATTGGGGCAATAGCGCCCGTCAATGTACGTGTCTAAAAGTGCTTGTTTTTGCCACTGACAGGCTGAGATTGTTATACGTGTTTGACAACATTAATGATCCCTACAGAGAAATACATTTTTCTTTAACTTTTGCTTTATCCGGGGTCTGTTTGTTATTGTGTCTAACCAACGTTCATAACCTACGTAACCACCGGCCTCTTACCAATGTAACCACCGTTTTCTTAGGAAGAGAACTGTGGTTACGTAGGTTACGAATGTTGGTTAGACACAATAACAAACAGACCCTGGATCAAGCAAAAGGAAAAGAGAAAAAGAAAAAAGTTGTATTTCTCTGTAGGGATCATTTCCATAATGTTGTCAAATGGCGAGAATGCCGGTCTCTGAGTATTCAATGAGAGTCCCATCCACTGATGTCAAGTCTGTCAGTCATGTCTGTCTGGATCAGACTTGGTGTTATTAGCCCCGTTTATACAGAGATCCTGCCATAAAGATCTGTCATTATGCTGGCTTTGCTTTTTTACACAGAACCAAACAAAGCCGGCTTAATGCCGCCCCCTTGTGTGCTTTTACATAGCATGACACAACAGCGTCAGCATCTAGTGTGCCATATAACATACGCCCCGGGCAGCTTTCTAAACAATAATGGTGGGTGCACATTTATACCACTCTTCAAACGCAAGCAGCAATGGCGGGTTCATGCGAGCAACGCATTTGTGCAATCAGAAATACGTTGGAGGAGAAATTGAAGAAATTCGTACACATAACACGTCACACGACACACCCCTGTCCCGCCATGCTGGTTCACCCTTTTTACACAGACGCCGATTCGACTTTGTTACTACCTCCGCTGCCGGCTTAAAGGCGGAACAACAATGCCCCTCCATTCTGTGTTTGTACATCAATAGATTATGTTGCAATCAAAATGTATACCAGATAATGTTATATTCATAAAATGACCCAATGTAGGACGGGTTAGGGAAGCACCTTCATGTACATTTCTACGTTTTTTTTTTTTTCTCCCTCAGGTTGGCAAAGCTGTCAGTCAATTTGCCCATCCAGGAATGGCCATCCACACTCTGAGGGAGATAAGTCTGCTTAAAGGACAGGACCTGTCCACAGTGTTCACTACGCTCAGACACAACACCATGCAGCTGTATGGGGTGTGAGCACAGCAATGAGCAACAACAATAGACATTGTTTTAGCACTAGTTCCAGGCAGAAGACTTGGGTTGAGGATGAACTTAATAGAATTAATTTCCAGACAGGAAGTTGTTTGGCATAATTGTTTGACAATTTTGTAATTGTAATCTTTTGTAATTGTCAGGTTTTTAGTGATGGGTTCTCAGCCATTCATGTTTAGGTTTACATTGGGTACCACTCCTTGTGTGGCTGTATGATACTAATGTAGCAGGTTTTTGCTACTACTTTACATATTTACATTATATTCAACATTAGAAAAAGTTTTGAAATTGTGTATTAGATACCAACATAATTTGTTATTCAAAATTGCTAATCATTTTTAATAATCTTGTTAATGTTAAGTTTGGTGTTTTGACGCTTTAATTCCACATCCACTGCTTGCTCTACTTTGTTTTGCTGTTTGTTTGGCATAGTGTTATAGTGATATAATTTAATTTGATGCAAGAAAAATTAAAGCATTTTGCTCTACTCCCTATTTGAGTCTACTTTTAGTCTCCCCGGGCCTCAGTAAAGGAACTGTTCTTTCTTTCTGCTTTTAGAATGGAGATAACAAACAAAACTTGCATGTCATGACTTTACTTCAAAATAACATGGCAGTATTTGAAGTAGTAGTAGTAGTATTTGAGTGTTGAAGTGGAGGGCATTTGTTGGCGCCTCAATCATTCTCCAGGTCATCGTGTTTTAAAGAAAGATGTCAGAAAGAGGAGTTAAGATTGTATTAATTAAATGATGCGTTAAACAGTTCAACACTATTGGAGGGAGAGATGCATGCACCAGGCCAAGCTGATGACCATCAATAAAACTGTATTTATATCAGGCTATTGTCATATAAAGATGGAAGGCTATATCATAATATGAAGAGCAAAATACAAATGAGTAATGTATAATTTTCACAAAATGTTGCACATACTTTTTTGTATAGCCTTTGAGATTAAATGACAGATGTCAAAAGCACACAAAAAGAACACATGGAGCAATTGCGTTAAATTTCACTGCTTTTAATAATGTCATTGATTTTTACATGCTTATTGATTTTCAGAGCTTTGAAGGTCACTCTGTAATAAAAACAAGATTTTTATAAATAACAGAGTTGCAAATACCATTACCTTTGTGAAGCAAAGATTAAATGAAGTGAGGTTAAAAATGAGAATAATCACCTGTTTTATCAGTGTCCCCTAGGATATGCTGCAAGATTTTCTGCAACACGCCATACTCCTCAAACTCCTGACGCATGGTGATGCCAATTTCAAAGGGAGTGACGCTCTGCTGACGGGAAGAAAAGGTGGGTGACTAGATCTACTAATATCAACGTTTACTATGCAACTATAGTCACCTACTGTCACATCGTTGTCCTCGAGGGGCTGGGCGAACTCCACTGCTTGTCGGCCGACTCGAGGAGGCTTTCCTTTGCCCTGAAGGGGAAAGATGTTGCATATATTGTTGACTGTTGCAGAAATAATTGATAATGTAATTTGTCATTGTGTTAAAAGGATAGCAAAGAGACATTAAAATGTTCTAATCTCTTCCAGGTTAGTGAGAGTGTACACACTATTAAGACGCGTGATGACATTCAATATGACGGTAATAGAAATGCTTTTACCGAGGGTTTCTGAGAAGGACTGAGGAAGGTGACTCCTGCCTTGGCTGGTTGGCACCAGAAGGCAAGAGAACATAGAAGTAAGATCACTGTGACGGTCTCTCTCTTCATGGTGGATCGTCTAGGAAGATGACAAACATTTCTAAATGTTCTAAACAATGTTCAACAACTGGCAAAAAATAATTAATAATAATATATAAATTATATAAAATAATAATTATAAATATACATTGTGTTAATACTCACCAGTGGTTCTTGTCCTGATTTGGTTTGGCCTGGCAAGTCCAGGCTACATTTATACCTTATGTCCTCATTGTCCCTCGTGTCCATATCGGGTTCATGTGATTAAATGTCTCAATATTGATTGACTGTTCAAATGTTTAGATTGATAAGAAAGTAGGCATTGCTCTGTTGTGACCTGCAACAGGCCTCCTTATCATGTCATTGTCCATGTAATGAACCAATGAACCAATGACTCTGTGGCCAAATGGATGTTGATGAATGGAAATATCTAAGTCTATTGTTTCCATATTTGTCTAGCTTTTTTATATGAATGGGATAGACCTAACAAGCCCTATTTAGGGGAAACATTTGAAAAGAACAAAATATATGAATTTTAATAATGCATTTAAAGCATCTGGATAATTAAACCATTAAATGTTTATAGATGTACACATTTTGTTCCCATTTGGTGCCATTTTAAATGCGCAAAGGAGCCACTAGTTGGCAGTCGCCAACGACGAAGACGGAAGCCAAATGTACTACAGAGGAAGAAGTACATGTTGACGGATAATGTCATGATAATGTAACTCAGCAGTGAATATCAGCAGCAGTAGTAACTTACTAAGAAGTAAAGATGGACAAGAAGAAGAAAGTGTTTAACGTGACGGCTTCTTCCGTGAGTGTCAGACATTCATCACATCCCTGTTGATACGTTTGTTCTCAACGCTAGCTACGTTAGCAGGCAGAACTTGTGCTGAAGGTTTGTATCCTTGTATATATATATATATTATATATAATGTAACTCCTGTTTTGATTCCTACAGCTGGTCGATCTTAAAGCCGAACTCTATAGGAAGCAGGAGCAGTTCAAACAAGAAAAACTAGGCCAAGAGAGTGCAGGTCCTTCCATTAAAACCAAAGTCGACGTCAAGGTATGTTTTAGTGGATTAGGCAACAATACACGTGTAACGACACACACAGGGCTTTACTGATGGAGTAACTGTGGTGTAGAAGCCTAATGTGTGTAACTGTGGTGTAGAAGCCTAATGTGTGTAACTGTGGTGTAGAAACCTAATGTGTGTAACTGGTGTAGAAGCCTAATGTGTGTAACTGTGGTGTAGAAGCCTAATGTGTGTAACTGTGGTGTAGAAGCCTAATGTGTGTACCTGTGGTGTAGAAGCCTAATGTGTGTAATTAAATGAAGTGAGGTTAAAAATGAGAATAATCACCTGTTTTATCAGTGTCCCCTAGGATATGCTGCAAGATTTTCTGCAACACGCCATACTCCTCAAACTCCTGACGTGTAACTGTGGTGTAGAAGCCTAATGTGTGTAACTGTGGTGTAGAAGCCTAATGTGTGTAACTGTGGTGTAGGAGCCTAATGTGTGTAACTGTGGTGTAGAAACCTAATGTGTGTAACTGTGGTGTAGAAGCCTAATGTGTGGAGCAAGCAGAACCCCGGGGTGTCTGAGCGGCAGCAGAAGGACGTGGAGCAGACGGCTGAAGAGGAGACCAAGCTGGACCAATCCAGGTGACCTCCACTGTCTTTAATACACTAGATGTATTTAATAAACCATTTTCTAATTAAATCAACTTTTTTATTTGTTTCATAGGCGCAGGTTAGAAGAAAAGGCCAAACTCTATGAACAAATGATAAAAGGAGACCTCCCAGGTTGGTCTGTCCTACAGTCTAAAACGGGACCTTATTGATCTGCATGTATTGAAGGGTTTCAGGTTTTACGAGGAATAACTGCTGGTGTTTTCCGCTCCCTCCATTTGTACGTCTCTCGACGTGATAGATGAAGAGACGGAGGCGATGTTTCTGGTTGATTTCACCCAGAAGATTATCAACCAGAAAAAAGAAACCCGGGATCAGATGGAGAGAGAAGAAGAAGAAAGAAACATGGCTGCTCCCATCCCAGCTCCCCAGACCCCAGATGAGGAATGGTAAGCTTGGATCCATAACTATTTTATTAGATATCATAATAGACAACATTCAGCTACTAAATGTATATTTATTGTTTTAACAAAAATTATATTTCTATAATTTACTTATCTAAACAAAAAAGAAAAGATCCTAATAATATATGAATGTGACCATATTGTAATGGTTAATATAAACTCCAAAGCTAAGAATGCACTTTGTTGTTCCTGTAGGGTGGACTATGTAGATGCTCTAGGAAGATCTCGCAGATGCATGAAGAGAGATCTGCCAGGCTTCAGGAAAATGGATGAAAGTCTTAACGGCAAAATGTAAGCATCTCAGTAGCAAGGCGGTGTGAAGGCGTAGTTCTTCTTCTGGGTTATTTCCACAACATGTGGATGTCCACCAGGTGACTGAAACTCTGTGTACTTGCTCTATATGTAGCCCCCACCCAAAGTAGAAATAATAAAAAAACAAATGAAATAATAACAGTGTACTATAAAAGAAAACAAATTAATACAAATGAAACAAGTCGTACATTAAATCCTTCAAGCCCACATTGTATAGCAGTAAGGTGATCATCAACATCAGTACATATTACAGAGGGCTAGGCATAGCTTGCTCCCATTTTGATGGATATTGACCTTTCAGGAGAGTCTGCCTGAGCTCTAATGGTAAGTAATCTAAGAAAGGTTCCCAGATCTTAAGAAATACACTTTCATCCTGCTTTAACAGTACAACGTGTAAGATTATTAGTTTAAAACATTCAAAAATGAACTACAATTATCAACAGAATATGAAGAAATAACAGTTTTGACTTTACGTCAAAGACTTCTATGTATTGTGTTGCAGAGATATTTACTTAAGTTAGCAGCTAGCCCAGTACCGTCTCGTAATACCATTTGGTAAGAGGCGATTGCCGTCACTGCTGCATCCAGTCTGCCCTCAGTCCAACATGAGAGGATGAAGAAGTATCACTGCCCAAAGGGTGTATTCTAACATTCTTGTCAATCATGTTGAAGGTACCGCCCCCAGTTAGACCATTTAAAGATGGGTAGTCAATGAATGGAACAGTAAACACAAAGATGGCTGAAGCTCTTGGTAAGCGGCAATGAAAATAAATGATAGAAATGGAAGCAAAACAAGAGTTAACATTGGTGTTGCTTTCCACCGCTGGAGCCAGCTTGGTGAGTAAAGGAATGAAGTTTGATGCTGAACTCACTCGATCGTTGATCAATCGTCGATTACTAAGCTGTCAACATGATTGCATGATTTCTGCTGAAATCATGCAGTGAAGAGCTGGCAGAGGCATGATGTCCTATCTACCAGAAGTCTCTGGAGTTACATGCTGTTCCTTCCACCTGGAAAAAATCCATTATTATTCCTGTTCCCCAAAAAGCATGCTGTAGGAAAATAACAACTACCATCCAGTTGCTTTGACTTCAGTAGTTCAGAAGTGTTTCTAAAAAATCATTATCAACTTATTGAAAACAGAAGTCAGCTGCTCACTAGATCCTTTTCAGTTCACCTATAGGTGTAGTAGAGGTACGGACGATGCGGTGATAGCCATGGTACATTTGATATCTTAGCACTTGGAGGATCCTACCTCATATGTACGTCTTTTATTCCTAGATTTTAATTCTGCATTTAATACGGTACAGCCACATCTATTAATTAAGAAGCTGAATGACCTCAATGTCTCAATGGTACCACTCGTTTTCAACCAATCGTAAACAGGTCCGTGTTAATGGTTCTCTCTCAGAACCTAGACCCTTGAGTACGGGAGCCCCCCAGTGTCAGTTCACCTGTCCTTTTTACCCTATACACTAACACTAACCCTAACAATCACATCATTACATTCTCAGATGATACCACCATCTTGGCTTTAATGAAAAAGGATAGCGATCTATCTGACTGCTATTCAGAGATACAAAGGTTTGTAAAGTGGTGTGATGATAGCCACCTTGTCTTGAATGTTAAAAAGACTGAGGAGATGGGGTTTGACCCCAGGGGATCGTACAGGTCTCCTCGTACAAATGCCTTGGTGTTTTTATTGACAATTCGTTAACCTGGAACATCCATATGGACAGTTTCTGTATCAGATTACAACAACGACTGCACTTCCTGCGTCGACTTAGAGTTCATGGTGGTGATCAAAAATGTATGTTAGTCTTTTATCAAGCAGTCTTAGAGAGCCTTATCAGATATGGCATTACAGCTTGGTTTGGTAATCTGTGCATCTAAAGTCAAGCTGCAAGCTGCAACCAAGCTGGTCCAATTGATGCAGACTGCACAGAAGATTATAGGGGTAAGACAGCATCCGTCCTTGCAGTCTAAGTATGAACAGGCTACCCTAAGGCAAGCCAATAGGATAGTTACTGACCCATCTCATGTTCTACACGTTGAGTATCAGCTACTGCCCTCTGGGAGGAGGTTCAGAGCCCCTTTTATTGCAGATTTAAAAATTAATGTATCCCTATGTCAATAAAACTTTTAAATGGTGGCAGATTAGAAAAGGACGAGGCCAGGATGGACACTGGAACATCTTTGTTTTTATTAAGGGGGTTTGTGCTGATTATTGCTGTTATTGACGTATTTGTTTTTTCTGTTTGTATGTATATGCTTCTAGGAACCTTGCTGTATATTTATTCACTAACATCTTTGTGTTTTTTAAGAGGAATGTTTGTCTTTTACAGCTGCAGGGACCAAAGACCTCTTACAATAACTTTCTGGCAAAATGCTGCCCCCTAAAATTGGCCAAATCTTACACATTGCACCTTTTTAAGCACAGCACTTATTCTTTCCCTGTGTTGTATTCTATGTAGAAACACCTCCACTGAGAAGACCCTGCTATCGGAGGACATGCGGCGGGATCTGCAGAGACAGGAGTGGGAACGGGAGGAAGAGGAAGCCATGAAGAGGCCCATTGGGCCCATTCACTACGAGGACATCAGGGAACAAGGTTAGCAGCGGTGCATTATTATAACAACCTTTTGTTGTGTCGTGATGTATTTAATGGCACGACATGGATATGAGAAGATGTTTCCTCTGTTTGTTTGTCTCAGAGGCTCGAGAGCTCGGCGTTGGCTACTTTGCCTTCTCTCAGGATCGGGAGCAGCGAGAGAAACAGAGAGAAACCCTGGACATGCTTAGGGACCAGGTATGGACATGTGATACGTTCAGTTATTGTGAATGACATTAAAGCCTGTTTGAGATTGTGAATTGAAATCAGTAATTATTAAACAAAATCATACTCCCATGCGTTAGAATGACCAAAATGATGATTTCCGAATAAAAATTGGGTGGAATACTGATTATTTTCTCCCATCTCTTTGTCCTCTGTCCCGTCTTCCAGACCACAGAGCAGCGTGGTAAAAGAGAGCTGCTGAAGGACAAGAGGAAAGCAGTCCTACAGGCCCGCCTGGCCAAGGTGAGGCAGAGGAAGATGAAGAAGGGTAAGCTGGACGGCACCGAGGAGGAGCTGAAAACGGAGGAAATGGAAGGTCAGCATCCAGTGCCTCTCCCCACGCTAACATGTCACCTAGCTTCCTGTCCTGTATTGTGTTCGTCCTAAACACTAGTAAGGGATCGGTGTATCCTGTTTCTTACAGACGACGAGGGAGAGGATCTGTTTGGGTCCCCGCCTGCCCCGGAGGAGTCGCCTGACATCAGCACAGTGAGGAAGGTGGTGGTGGAGGTCCAAGAGAGGAAGGATACCAAGCCTGGGGTTCCCTACGTCAGGGAGTGGGACAGGGGCAAAGGTACATTATCTGTGCAACTCAAATGTCTTGTGTTAAAAATATGAAGTTATCAGGTTGATGACTTTTAAATGAATGTTGGCCTCAAGCATTTGAATTCTCAATTTACAAGACCTCAGGTTATTCTTTTATTGGTGAAATAAAGAAGTCATGCATTATTTCACAAGACTATTTCGTTTTTTTTTATCTACTATTTTTCAGAATTCATGCTTGGCGAATGGACGAAGTCCCGTCGGCAAGAGCGTGATGCCGAGTTCGCTCCTCCATCTGCGTACTACGCAGAGAAGAGGCCAAGGCATGAAAAGTTCTCCAATCAGGAGAACAAATCAAAGATGTCCTTCAAGTGGACAAGCGGGTCAGGAAAGGGCTCATCCAGCAAGGCGGAACCAGAACCTGAACCTGAACCTGAACCTCAGGCTAAACCTGCACCTTTACCCCCTCAGCGCAAACAGACGCCTCCCGCTCCTATGCGGGCTCAAGCAGAATCACAACCTGAGCCTCAGAACTCTGCTTGTGAACCGGCCTCAGCGTCAAACCCACAGCTCTCCTTTTCAGTACCCTACACCCAGTGCGCCCCCCCTTTTAGCTACCTATCCCCCCCCA
>OMKN01068673.1:0-12996 GCA_900302345.1 Melanonus zugmayeri
AAGCATAATAATGATATTCAGTGTGCAAATTACATCGTGGCATTCGGGGGAGCTCACTCTACCGGTATCTTAGCAGCACTCACAGAACATTTGACCAGCAGATGTGTGTGTTCAAAAACGGACTGGATCTAAAAAGCAGGTCTGTGGGGCAGTTTGAATGGAAGCGCACAGCGCGCTCCAATTTTACCAAGCTTCCTGTCAATGTCCGATTCCAATGCAGCTATGATTTAAAGCTTCATTAAAGTTTGTTAGAGGTTTGGGTTGTGTAGTTACCTTTGTGTTGAATTTACTATTTGAATTAGGAAGATGATCCGGTAGTCTTCTGAGACCAAATCACCGTGTTTGTTATTAAGACTAATCGGCTATGGAAATAAACAAAAACACGCCTATTGGTTGAGAGACGGTTTACGTATTCAGTATATTTACGGTGAAGGGATGAAGAAAATAGTACCTTTACCAATAATTGTAAACAGACGGAAAAAAACGCTGTACCAGGTTTTGTTACTTCATCCATTGTCAGAATCCGCTTTGTTCGTGTTTGTGTGCTAAACGTGTGACTCTGAGACCTGTTTCGCCAGAAAAAAACACTACTTTGGATTATCAAGTTTGAATCTACAGAGCAACTATTGAAGATATCTTGCCGATATTTGGAGTTACATCATGGCATCACTACACAACCCAAACCTCTACCAAACTTTAATGATGCTTTAAGCACTTGCTTAACAATGTTGCCAACAGGCACGCATTAATACCACAGAGAGTAACTTTATTTTAATTGCTTTTCATCACTGGGTAGCGCCCTGGTCATATACAGTGTTACAGGATTTTGACGAGGGGGGAGGGACCTCAGCGGTGAATAGAGGAAAGGAGAGGAGAGAGAAGTTACAAGTTCCCCCCATGTATATGAACAAACGAGTAGTTATATTTGATACAGTATAGTTTGATACACAGAAATGTGTCAATAATCCTATTTAAAGAGACCCCCCAACCTTTCCAAATTAGCGTTTTCAGGGGAGCTCAAGTCCCATTCAGGTCCCATTGGCTCCCCCTTATTTCACACCCTGATTATATTATTGAGTATAAACAACAACACAGTTAAAACACATCAATGGCAAAGTGAATTAAATCACTGGAAAAATGACTGGCAATGAACAATGGGTCATCCTCTGTTAAGGTTTTGTGTCCATTACTATTACCCAGTATTTTATGGGGATCTCAATCTATCTCTGTGCTGCAGGGCTGAACCTTTGCTGACGCAGATTAAAGGAGATCGGAAGGTGATTGTGTCACCGGTGTTTGACAGAGTCAACTACTATGATCTTGAGGTTGTGCCGTATGGTCCTGCATCCCATGCGTTTGACTGGGCTTTGTGGTGCATGTATGAGAGTTTTAGGCCTGAGTGGTACAAACTAAATGACGCCTCCTTGCCTGGAAAGTAAGTTTCACCTGATAATTGCTTTTCTTGATGTGCATTAACAACATACTGTATCTGCACTACCTCAATCCTGAACATTGAGGTATTGAGCCATGTCATCTGTTTGACCTTTTAAGGAGTCCTTCCGTAATGGGCATCCTAGTCGCAGATCGGATGTATCTTGGTGAAATTGGAGTTCTTGATGCAGGAATGAAAATATATGGTGGAGAAAATGTTGAGCTAGGGATTCGTGTAAGTATACACCACAGAAGTACCCAAACATTTGTTATAAGTGACTAAAGTCTAGAAGTGATTAACTGACGTACATTATTGGGAATGGCTGAATCAAAACAATGCCCATTCATTATTTTGTAGGTTTGGACATGTGGGGGAAGTATTGAGATTGTCCCATGCTCCAAGATAGCCCACATTGAGAGGAGCCATAAGCCATACATGAGAGACCTCAGCATCCCAATGAAAAGGAATGCTTTGAGGGTAGCAGAGGTTTGGATGGATGAGTACAAACACAACATCAATTTGGCCTGGAATCTGCCCTTCAAGGTACAACCGTTTAAATTCAAATGTCATGCTTATTTAGACTGATCAAACACAATTAAGCCTGTCTAGACTTTTTCTTTGTTGTTTCGCTTTACTGATTGGGATTTGACAATATGTGGTAAGAAAAAAGGCAGGTTTGATGACTAAACTAAACAAGGCTAAACATATGTCCTTGTAGCAGATATCCCTGCTACATGCCACCTGAGTGGCTTTTGCAGGGCTCCTCTGACGAACAGGACAGTTTATTGCAGAGTTTTAACAATGATTTGTAGGCAGAGCAGGTGGTATCCTGTGGTAACATGTCAGTGTGTGTGGTGGTGGCTGATTTAACATGTGGGCCTTGATTATTCCATGTACCACAGGTGTGCAGCCTCACCCAGCCCCAGAGTCTAATCAGCCTGACTTGGGTCAGGTGAGGCTGCTTAAACCAGCCACCAACCACACACACTCCACAAACCTATTTGGCTAAATTGAAAGAAACGCATATAGGTGCTTTGGCTTAACTGATGAAGGCTTCATTGAAAAACACTAATCATACCAAAACCTTTTATTCTGCAGGATCACGGTATTGACATTGGTGATGTGTCGGAGAGAAAAGAACTAAGAAAAAGGCTGAATTGTAAACCTTTCAAGTGGTACCTGGACAATGTGTATCCATTGCTGGATCCCTGGGACAATATCCTGGCCTATGGAGGAGTACGTTTGCTTTAACTATATGAGGGACAGGGTCACACATGTGGAGCCTTTTAGAGCCATAGAGGCATTCTGAATAATCTGACGGATAAAGCATTTTAATCAAATATCAAAAGGCATTTCCTTTGTTTTGTAATATATTAGTATTTTTAGTTTTTGTTTTTTTGGTAGTTTTCTTATTAGGCCTACTAAACACTCCAGTATAGTGCCTTTGAATCAAGTTAAACCTATTTCTCCCATATTTAGCTGAAGAACCTTGATGCCAACATGTGTCTTGACCAAGGTCCAGTGCCAGGCCACACACCAATTGCATACGGCTGCTACTACTATGGACCTCAAGTAAGTCAAAGAAACATACTATTAATAATACTATTCATGTGTTGTATGAAGTATCTGATTAAACTGAAATTTGTTTGTTTTCTTTCTCATCAGTACACATATTTCCGTGTGACTGGTGAGCTCTACATTGGTGGGATTAAGTCGCACAAGTACAATGCTAATCGTTGTTTGACTGACGACGGCAGCAGAGACAATGAGCCTGGCCTGAATGACTGCAAAGAATCTGTTCAGAAAAGAATTGGAATTTATTGGGACTTCAGCCAGGTACACCTATGGTGTTGTGGGTGTTTGGATTGTGGAAGATCTTATTCAGCAATGCAGCAGAGCAAGATTTGATTGTCGACTGTGTTTCTCTTTTTCAGGGTAAAGAAGTCAAGAACAAACAGACCGGTAGATGTCTGGAAATTATTAACAAAAAACTTGTCGTACAAGAATGTACAGGCCAAAGATGGGAAATCCAAAATGTTATCAAACCTTTCTAAATAAAACATGCTGTGTATAATTGTACCAAATTGATTGATTCTGTAATATATGAAATTGGACAAATATCACTTTTCCTGAACCGATGGTCACCGCATTGACGATCATTGTTTACTAACAAAAGTAAACTTAAATATTCCAAAGGAAATAAAATGATATGTAACAATGTCAGTGATGTATTTGTGATTCAAATAAAAGGACATTAATTGTTAAAATGGCAATAACGGTTGTGTGTGTGGCAGGGGCGGACTTACCAAAGCTACCAAGGGTGCCATAAAACACCTCAAACTTATGGTTAAGAACTTTTTTTTCTTTTCACTAATTATGTCCTAAAAATCCATATGCTAAAATGCCATCAGAATGCCTAATTCATGAATCATGAGTGTCTGTTCCCACTATATTAGACTATTCCATGATCTTACTGCCCATGATTTTTTAAATCATGAATCAAGCCCTTATGAATCCTTATAAATAAGAATTGAATAAGGGAGAACAACAAACAACAAAAATTAAGGCCCAAAACTAAGTAAGTTGTGAGCTACTAGGTAATGTGCTAGTTTGCTAACTAACCTTAAGGTAGGTTAATGTTGCCTGGAAATACCTGCCAACAAAAGCTTGCTAGTCTGGTTTTCACTAAAAGCATCATCACTGACCACGGTTCATTTCTCTAACACCAACTTAGCCGAAGGGACGAGGTCGGTGTCAACTTGTTTTATTCCATCCAAGTTGTACAAGGAAGATAAAAAGAGGAAGTCGAGAGCCTGAAACAGAGACAGCTCGCCTTCAAAGTAAAACGTGGCTGTAGGCTGCAGCGGTCAATTTAAGGAGAGGTAAACTAAATAATAATATAATAATAATACATAAATAAATAGCCTAAATAATGAACATAATTCATAACTTATTTGACACACTTTGGAGATTAAACTATGTAAAAGAAGGCAGAGGAGGTGGAACCAGCCCAGGGGATTTATACAGGAGTTCCTCTTTTTAGAGCGGATAGACGGTTAAAATATAAGAAGTCAAACTACAATCAACAGAGCACACGCCCACGCACACCGAATCATAGTAACACCAGCAGAGAAGTTCAGGACAATCAAAATAACAGCATAAGAAAGCATAAGAAAGATAACATTAATCAGGCACACAAAACAATAATACAATCGGAAATAATCACACCCCAAATCAAATCAAATATGCACACAAAACAATGAAAAGAAACTATTAGAAATTACTTAAGGCAAGTAATCGGTTAACTAGATTAGGTGGATAACACAATTAGTCCGACTACCCAAAAGAAACGACCCCAAAACACACTGTTGGTGTTACCAAAGGTGGTACCAGGTGTCGGACCACCGCGTCAATTAAGCTCAACTGACGGGGCGGCGGCCGAGGCACATTCTATTGAACTCTTGGGAAATAATTAATAAAAAACTATAATCTATGTAATGATTTAAGGTCATTTTTAATGTTAATAATGTTCATGCTATAAGTATAATGGTGTCAAGTGAGGAAAAAACATAGTACAAGTGAATGTTAAGATGTATTAGAAAGATGTATTAGATTACAAAAGGGGTATTGTGTGTGCGACCGGGCAGCGATGTCTCCAACTAAGAAAACAACCACTTGGTTCGGAAGGCCGAATAGCCCAACTGCTACATATAATATTGTTTTACGGTTTGTGCAGACATTCTTATGTCGACCTAACTTCACTCCCTTGAACAGATGTCGTGTTGAGAACATCATACACGAAGGCCAAAGAAAAGATAACATGTAACAAAGTTACGTTAGCATGAAGCTTTAAATCACTTTAGGAGATAAGGCTCGAAGTGTAGCAATGGCATAACAATAAACCATTATAATTGGCAGAATTAAAAACCTGTAATCCTGGGATTACAGCGCCCTCTTCTGTAGGTTGCTACAGTTGCTCCATGGACCAGCTCGGTTTATTGTAACCTGTTGAATGCTTCAGTAAACCTATTTCATTTGAATTCTATTCTCGATTTGTGGTATTTTTAGTCTAAAGACTCAAGTTCAATTGGTTCAAAGTTCAAGTATACAGTGTGCGGAAAGATCTTACTAGCCCAGAAGAAGATTTGTTCCCACAGAACACACACCTCAAAACCGTACCAAAGGAAATGGCAAGAAAAATAATAGAAAATAAAATTTTCGAGCTAGACAGAGTTAGACGGAGCAGGGCGGAATTTGTGTTAGAGATGACTAAGGCCCTGTTCCAATTCTCTTTTCTTAGCCCTACCCCTAGATTTGAAGTGCCCTTAAGTTTGAAGTGCACTTCAAAACAGAGCCACAAGGGATAGTGGTTGAAATCTTTCCCTAAGAAATGGAACAGCACTTGAAATGGGACACCACTCGTTACGTCATCAGTAGCTGACCATTGCACGTGACTACGTAACACACCAGCGACGGGAGCAGAAGAATTTAATTATTTACTTTACAGTATGATGACAATAGTGTATCTCAGAGAATCTGCTATTAATGCTCACACACAAGACTTCATTAAATCTGTTTGAACCAGAAATAGCTTTATTCAAATTCCAAAAATAGCCAAAGTAGAAAAATGAAAAATATATACACGTAAATAAATGACAAATGTGTGAACACCTTATTACTAAATACTATTGAACGAACTGAACGTTAGAGTTTGTCAATCAATTTCTCAAATAACCGGACGGATTCCTCCTTGAGGAAATCCAGGACTAGGTTGGACTAGATTTTTTTTTTTTTTAGGGGATGGGGTTGTGGGGTCGAGGGCCGCCATGGCTGCACTTGTAGATGGGGTGGAGGCAGATGCACGGCAGGTAGTTGGGGTGGAGGCAGTGGATTCATCTGGCTTAGTTCGATGATGTCCTGAAAGAAGAAAAAAATAAGAGAAACCTGCTTGCCTGAAATATAGTTTACTTATTTGGGAATAAGTCAATTAGATACTTATTAGATACTTATTAAGCAACAGATTGTTGCTTTCCTGCTAAACTTACTGGCACAAAAGATGACACCAAAAACAGGAGGCCCAATTGAAGGTCTGGCACCCAAACGGCGTGCATATCTTCATAAAAGGTCCAGGTGGCAGCTGTGACCTCTCTACTTTCAGTTCCTGAGCCAGTCTTGGGAGTTTTCAGGTCCTACAATAAAAATCACACACACACCTCAATATTCTTTAAAATGTTTTAATGACACCATTAATTTAGAACAGAAGGAAGATGTTTTAGAACAGAAGTAAGTGTTTCATCGTTAGACTGCGCTGTAACATTTAGGGTACCGAGAAATGACCGCAGTGATTCACTCTCATTTTTTAATAGCAGCGTCTGCGCTACCGTTGACGATAATTATGTTATTTTGTTGTAAAGAAACTCAGAGGAGTTAAAGGTTAGGACCGATAGGCCTAGGTTGGCGGACTCGAGAAAAAGGTGGAGATAAACGAGGTTCAGGTTAACTGGATTTATTAGAATACTGGCAGAGTATACAAAATGGTATGATACACCTGGCAATAAAACAAATACCAAATCAACGCGTTGGGCCTCTGTCTGTCAGCTTCGTCGAGAAGAGTTCGCTGCAGAGAGAAAGGGTGAAAGGCAAGGTTTTTTCAAACACCTTTGGTTATATCTTTGTGTCTTTGCGTCACCAGGGGGGTATGGTGGAGCAAATCCTGCCGTCTTATTGGGCAGAAGTGACGGCATGCATCACTGGTCAAGCAGGGGCCCTCTTATCTTCTATATTAATTCTTTATATTCTTTGGATGAAGGTTTGCGGCCGCCGCGTCCTTGAACATATTTCTCAACATCACTACTTGGGCCTGAGGCAGGGAGAGTAAGTTATTCATTTCTCAACATAACTACCTGGGCCTGAGGCAGGGAGAGTAAGTTATTTATTTCTCAACAATTATTATGTTAGCTCATGCCTTTGGATTTTCATACATTCATACATCAATTCTTGTCAGGTCTTAATAGGTCTGTTCCAAGAGATCGTTCAGGGGAATCCATTTCTGTAGTTCCTACAGAAATGGCCGGCTCTTCGGATGGAATCACAGGTAAAACAGGCTCACTCTCTCATTTCTACCAATCTTCACACATCTTTCTCAGTCTGCCCTCTCTAAACATGTTTCATCACAATTAATTTGTCCTATTGTGTTTTTTTATTTTGTTTTGTAGGTTTGTGCAGAGTTCCACCGCATCACAAACGTCAGTCTATGGAACCAGTTTTATGCTGAGCTTGACCGGCACACACCACGACTGTTGGCCATATACAAACAGAAGGCAGCATGTTACACTTTGTGGTGCCAAGTGTCTTAAGTAAGTGTGTGTGTGTGTGTGTGTGTGTGTTTCCAAATCAACAGGACACACTTGTATATACAGCCACAGACACACACTCATATACAAACATTTCACCTGTGTACAGGAGGTGACCGAGTTGTTGCAGCAGGTTTTTAAAGAAATGTTGCTGTACTTCATGTTTGGATTAAGCAATGTTAATGCAAAATAAAAACAAACTGAATTTGTACCTGAAGTTGTGTTTAATTAAAAATTGAGTTAATTTTTCATGAGCTTATGAGTTATGCACAAGTATGTTTTTTGAGTTAGTTAATTACGTACTACTGAATCTAAGTAATAAAGTTGGGCAAACTTAAAAACTACATATGTTAAAACAATACTTTTAAGTACAGTGCACTTAAATACAATGAAAGTAACATTTTTTGATAATCTATCTGTTTTAAGTAAATACTTACTTAAAATAATTGGTTGGCTAACTTAAATATTTTGAGGTAATCAGTTTCCACAAAAGTTTTGAGTACTCTGAACTTATTTGGTTTTACAGTGCAGGGTTCCCTGCTACAATTATTTGTGGAGGCTGCAAAAAGTCATGGCTGAACTTAAAGGTTTATGTTGTATATTACCATTTGGTAATTTAGCCTTTTGTCCAAAGCAACTTGCATTAAGGAGCAGGTAGGGGTTAGACTTTAGTTTAGTTAGGGTTAGTTATCTTGCTCAAAGATGCCTACAGGTATACAGAGGATGTCGTGGATCGAACAAACACCCTAGCCACTACACTACCCTGTCCCCTATATAAATACATATTGTATTTACTAATCTGGACCTAGTTATCTTACTTGTAGGTCTTGGTTCTGTCCAACCAGATGCCGCAGATCAGCGACCCCACCATGCCAGCGATAACGATTGTCAGACCGATTCTCCCAGCATTCACCTCTTCACCCTAAGAAAAGTTCACACGACATTCAACAGAGGTTACAGGTGGACCTCAAGCTAAACCTAAAATAATATCAAATGATAGGGCGTATGAAAGCTATGGGTGTGGCTCGTTCAACCCACTCGACAGGTAAAACAGGTGATGCAGATACTGCATGTCAGTTCAAGGGCAGGACTTACGGGGTAATGGAGGATGATCATACGGTTGAGGAGAGTGCCAACTGCATAGAAACAGCCGACGTTCAGTCCTGGGACAGAGAGACAGAGAGAGAGACAAAGAGCGAGATACACAGAGAAAGAGAGAGAGAGTCAACATCAATAATCACTTTGTTTACAACCAAATGTTTAAAACTAAATTAACTCAATGATTATCATACAAGATTATAAATTATAATCTTATAATGTCATGGTATTTTTAAAGCATTTGATTGTCTTCTATGAATATAGCTCTTTTTGAAAATGTTGATATGTTTACGAACTGTGTGAAAGCTTCAGGATCCTTGGCTTCAGGATCCTTGGCAAGAGCCAAGCATGTAAGACACGTTTCTCAACTATCCTCCAAGAACACAAGTACGACAATAATTATATGTCTACATATTTCTAGCATCTAAACCAGTAATTGTTAATAACCAAGTACTATTTACTGAATACTGAACCATTTCCACATTTGTATTCCGTATTTGTAACAGTCAACAAAATAAGTTGATTTTATTTTGTCTTTTGCAGACAAACTTGTTTTATACTTGTTTTAATGCAGTTTCGATTTGGTCACTGAACGTTCAATTATTTAAGATAAGTGGGCTCTGCATGGAGACGGAGAAATCAGATCAAAATAATTCACGCCCGCCCAGTTTTTCTGCCCAATCACACACAACGATTGCATTGCTATAATCTGCATCAGCAAATGACAAAATCTTGGAAGTGCAAGAAGTGCCGAAAAACTAACTAACTAACTAACTAACTAGTGTTTTCGCTAAATATGCTGCGTCTTCCATCTCTTGACCTTTAGCTGACTTTTTACAACTGGCATTCAAATAGATAAAAGAATGAAATCTATCTACTAAATCCTGCTGATAACAATCTCACAATCTAATCTCTCTCATAAATTACATCCACGTTGTTGTCAACAGCATTACAACAACGTCGGGTGGAGTCGCTATAAAGATACCCTCATAGAAAAGAAACTAGAGAGGAGGAGGGCGGAAAGGAGAGAAGCAGTCCTTAGTGGACAACAAGGGCGCGGCCCCTCGTTCTTAACCTTTGCATGACAAATGAATGCCGTGCTGTACCATAAGTGATGACAAGGAGGATGAAGGGCCTGTTGCGGAGCAGGCGGAGGATGGAGGCAGTGTAGGAGTACTGCTCGGGAGGGAGGCTGCGAGCCGTGGCCTGGGCCTGGGTTGGGGGTAGCTCCGGACGCTCCTGGAACACTGGGGAAAGACATTATTGAAATTGTATACATATTTCATTATTGCATTATTTTGGTGTTAAACTTTATTTAATGTATTTTCAGGGTTTTTTTATATTTTGTTTTTAAGCAGGGATAAAAAAAAAGTGTAAAAACATAACATAACAATGTTCAAGAACATGGCATTCTGCTGGTGTTGTTAAAGGACATACTGTTGTTATTCTGGCCAAGAAGTATGCATATAATATGTACAGTATTGTAGCAATTCTCCCTGCCACAGACCACTGACAGTGGCTTTTCCAGGGCTCCTCCGAAGGACAGGACACGGGTGGATGTTGAAAACCGGTTTATTGCAAAGATGAACCAATGGATTGTTTGCCAGAGCAGGTGGTAGCTTGCTGACATGTAGCCCTCTGTCCTGAGTGTGTGTGGTGATGCTGGTTTAACCTGTGGGATTACTCAATGCACCACAGGTGTGCAGCCTCACCCAGCCCCAGTCTAATCAGCCTGACTCGGCCAGGTGAGGCTGCTTAAACCAGCCACCCACCACACACACTCCACAAGTATATACAAGGTATATATATGATGCCGTGAGAACAACCTCGCCCTCAATGCCAAGAAGACCAAGGAGCGGATTGTTGACTTCAGGAAGGGGAGAAGAGAGCACGCCCCCATCTCCATTGAGGGCGTCGCAGTGGAGAGGGTATGCAACTTTCCTGGGTGTACACATTTCAAAGGACCTCTCATGGACCACACACACTACGCGCGTGGTGAAAAAGGCCCAACAGAGACTCTACTAACTCAGGCGGCTGAAAAAATTCAACATGAACCCCCACATCCTCAGAACGTTCTACAGCTGCACCGTTCTGTCGAGCTGCATTACCGCCTGGTATGGGAACTGTGTGTGTGATAAATAAATAAAATCAAAAGGGTCATCGCGTCACCGCCAACTCTACATCAAGGTTTTTCACGCCACCACCCAACCCGTAGAAATCCCCAGGAAGTTCCCCATCGGAAGTCTGCCTCAAAGCAACAGCAATAAACACTGAAGACAATGCATCACATCACACACTGACTGACAGTGTTCTGGAGCAAGGGTTGGCAAACTTTTTTCCATCAGCGCCCCCTCAGGGTTAACTTTGCATACTACTGTAGCAATGGGATGTTTATTCAATTCAGACTTCATTGTTTGATACTGGTCTAGCTGTCGATAGTTTGTTGCAGAGAAACGTTGCGAAACGGGAGCTTTCTCTGCTATGAAATATCATCGCCAACCTACCTGTTTTCAACAAAACTGATTGTTTTTAAATCCATTTTATTTTCAATTTGCTGAAATCAGATTGTTAGATCGGCTCAACTCCAGTATGGAACTAGTGCTATGGGCACGCTGACGAGCTAGAACAGCCAATAAGAAGCTAGAAATATGTTTGATTAAAGGGCTCCTATTTTACCACCACATTCAATCTGAAAACGCTATGCACCATTTTGCTACGGTTTCCAGGTTGAACGACATGTTTCCTCGAAAAGGTGTGCAACTGGCTTTTCTCTCGTTTGGTGGGTGTGTCAGAGGAGTTGCGTAATCAGCAGCGATGTGTAAATTAACCCTGCCGTATTAAAAAGCCAGTGCGCACAATGGATCCAACTAAAGTCCTTTACAAATGTGTCCACTGCAGCTTGGTGTATGCAACAATTGAAGACATTAGAAGACATGTTTCGCTACGTTTTGTCGGGGCTGAACACGCCCCAGGTATGAGTGTGATCGGCCATTTCAAAATTGTCATGTGACTACCTTCTTGTGACATCACAAGTGGGAGTGTCCACCCAGATGTATGATGGATAGATAAGCCTACCAGTTGGTACAGTCCATTGGGTAAGTTGGTAGACTGACAGTCATCATACATCTGGGTGGACACTCCCACTTGTGATGTCACTAGAGGGTAGTCACATGACAATTTGGAAACGGCTCGTAATAGCTAATCACAATCACACCTGGTGGTAAAATAGGGGCCCTTTAATGTCCATCCAATCCTGGCCTTTGCTGCGTCACCCTTTCATTACAAAACATTTGCCTCAAAACCGAGAATATTCCCTGCATGTAATGTGATAAATACCAGAATTTTATGACATTCAGAATTCTAAAACGAACACCCCCTTTTAAGTATTTTTGTCTCAGCGCCCCCCTCCCTCGCATCCTGCGAAAACCCACTAGGGGGCGAGAAACCCTATTCTAGTGTCTTTTTTGTTATTTTTAGAATGGAATGGAAAGGAGTCACCTAAGAGGAAGGGAAGGAAAGGGGGAGGAAGAGAGGGAAAGAGAGTGAAGGGTGGGAGGCATTTGTTTATCCACGGTTTACATTTAATTTTTACAGTATTTTACATCTTTTTTTTTTTTTTACTAGGCCGACATTATTATTTTCCCATTGTTTAAATCTCTAAACTGTTAATGTATATTTCCCATGCCAATAAAGCTCCTTTGAATTGAATTGCATTGAAATGGGTGGGGGACAGTGAGAGGGGGACAGCTCAAATCAACCATTTGAGCTGTGTACTGTAAACACAACACCGTTGATCCCCCGTTTTCATTGATACACAGCCGCATTATTCTTAATACAAGACATGAGAGGCATGATGGTCCTGCCAACACTGGACGAAGACTTTGACAAAGCAATATCCGAAACATGACAGAAATGGATATCCCTCTTATTGGAAGTCCCTCCCTGTCTCTCGCCTCACGCCACTAAAACCCATGTAACTGAAAGGGATATCGCTCCCTCCAAAGTCCCGCCCTCTCTCTCTCGCTCGCCAAGAACACAACATTTGGAGCACCCCATTCCCAGGCACTCCATCGCCGTGAGATATGGACGCCTAAAGGTCCTCCTCCTACTCCT
>OMKN01068674.1:0-11484 GCA_900302345.1 Melanonus zugmayeri
TATTAAACCTGTAGTTGTATATATAATATAATAACAGGACACCCGGAGTGGTTTATTCCTTACATATAGTACATATAATATTAAACCTGTAGTAGTATATAGTATATATAATATAATAACGGGACACCCCGGAGTGGTTTATTCCTTACATATAGTACATATAATAATAAACCTGTAGTAGTATATAGTATATCTCTCTACTAAAGGAAGGAATCTCTGTCTGTCTTGTCCTTCTATGTCCTTCGCATATCTCGGGAACCGTTCATCCGATCTACTTCACACTTGACCCAAGGAAGATAATATTAAATAAATAAATAATTAAAAGGGGAAATGTATGAATCATTAATTAATTCTAATTGGAAATATAATTTAATTGTTATTTAATTATTTATTTAATTATGTCCACATTTATTTAATTATTTAAACATTTATTTATTTTACAATTTTGGTCTTTGCCAAAGGAAATGTGTTTATTTGCATATCACGCAGGGAAGTGAGACCGATCACAACCGGTCACTCGAGACGCACGTGGAGACGCGTTCTAACGCCAGGTGTGACATGACCTACTTAGAGCTGAACACTAGTGATCGGATCACCAGGACTCATGGTAATGCCAGGTGTCAACAGGTCATGAGAGACCTCTTGCGTAGAATCCGCCATTTAAAAAAAAATTAAAACCAGAGCTACAGAAAGATAACTTTCTATAGCTCTGATAAAAACAACGCAACAAGGATGCAGGCAAGAGCAATTGACTTAACCTGACCAACCAATCAGATGTTAGATCCCGCCCACAGGCTTTGATGGACGATGTTGACAGATTTACATTTCATAGGCACACAGACCAGCAACCTCAAAATAAATAAATTAAATAATTACATGTGGAAATGAATAAATGTCAGGGCTGGTTCAGGTGAACCCAAGCGCAGAACACTCATTGGCGTAGTACAACGGATTTATTGTAAGTTTGATAGGAACAAACAAGCAGGTGACACGTGGGCAGGCGAAGGTCTGGGAGGGAAGCAGGAGGACAAGCGAGGGTAGCGGGTTGCAGGTAACGAAGCACGAACAGAGGGGAAGCAGCAGGCAGCGAACAGGCAGGGCAGGATCACCGGGAACGGGGAAACAGAACAGACAATTAAACAGAAACAGAAACAGACTGACTAGTTTAGATACTAGGGTGCGAAAGAGTATACTACCGCGTAAAGTAGGATCAACCACCAGGAGTGGATGAAGAACCGGGCTTGATAAAGGGACTGGTGATGAGTTGATGGCAGGCAGGTGTGCAGGCAAGGCAGGTGACGGAGATGAGAGTAATGTGGGGAACAGGAAGATGACCATTTATGGTCAACGGGAGATTAAAGAAGCCGGCAGTAGCTGGGACCCAGCGGAGACCGTGACATTAAATAAATCATTAAATGTGGAAATAATTAAATAAATCATTAAATGTGGAAATCATTAAATAAATCATTAAATGTGGAAATCATTAAATACATGTGGAAATAAACAATTACATAAATTAGATTTCACATTTTAATTAATTAATGATTAATATATTTCCCCTTTTAATTATTTATTTAATATTGTCACATTTGTTACTAAGTTGACATTTTTAGTTCCAAAAAACACTGAACCGGGTTTCGTTATTTTATACATTGGCAGAATCCGCTTGTTCGCGTTCATTTCAAGGTGTGACTTTGAGACCTGTTTCGCTGTGCAATGTAAGTCAATGGGGGAGAGAAAAACAATTTTGGATTATGAAGTTTGAATCTACCGAGCAACTATTGAAGATATCTTGCCAATATTTGGATTTGAGTTACATCATGCGGTCTTTTTCCTGTCACATGACGGGTCAACGGGACACGTCCTTCTCCCCCTCTCTCTCTCTCTCTCTCTCTCTCTCTCTCTCTCTCTCTCTCTCTCTCTCTCTCTCTCTCTCTCTCTCATAGCTCTGGTCTTGCCTTGCTCTCAATGTGCGCGTCCTTGAAGACCAGCGTGAGGGGGGCGATGTGCTCGTGGTGCATGCGCTCGCCGCTGCGCACCTCGATGGCTTGCTCGATGCGCTTGTTGATCTCCTCGATGTTGATCTCCTCGATGTTGATCTCCTCGATGCGCTTGTTGATGCGCTTGTTGGGCAGCTGGGCCAAGGAGCCGTCGGTGAAGGAGGCCAGGATCTGGAGGGAGAGGTCAGAGGTCATCATTCCTGGGTTCATGCCAGGTCGTCAGGAGGACAAAGCATTCAACCCGATCGCCTGTGTTGATGAAATAAGAATTCTAGGGAGAGATGAAATTGTTGGATAAAAGTGTTCGCTACATGACTACATGTCTAGGGAAAATATTGCATTCATTGGGCAAATACATTTCATTTAGATGTTTTATAGATGTATTCTTGACTATAGGGAAATCGATCGATCCACTGATTGACTTTTGAAAACACAATAGAGAGTATCCTAACACTATCATTCACGTCGATTTGTCAGTTATGGATGTCTACTAAATAAAAAAGTTTCACCGATAAATCAAAGGGCTTCACTCATGTATTCCCACAACATGCACTGCAACAAGTAAACATTTTCACAGTAAGTGATACTAGCTATTCAACACAGTAGTAAAGTGAAAAAACAAACCTGATGAAGACCTTTGGACCTGAATTGTGAACGAATAAGATTTATGATTTTTTCCAATATGAATGACTTCCTGCCTGTTACTTACACAGTTCATATCAGTGATGTTCCCAAATGGCAGCTCAGCGTTCCATGTGCGGTTCGTCTTAATGGTTTTGGTGGGTTCCATTTGTTCGATGCTGGCCACTCTCTCTTTAGGACACACGAGGAAGGTGTCAATCTTGTGTTTCCGCAGAAACTCGCTCCTGTCCGCGCCGTGTCCCAGTTCGGTCTGGTAGACCCCGTCTAGACAGTCCAGTGTTGCCCGAGAGATGTGAATGCGTCTGGATGAGACAGGAAGAGAAGCAGTGTATTCATGAAATATACTAGCATGGATATAGTAGCGTAGCATATACAAAGCATACAAATGCATTCACATAATCATGCACACAATCACACATTTAGTATTAAGTAATTCAGCAGATGTTTTATCCAAAGCGACATACAGTGACTTTTAGATACAGGAAAATAAAGGAGAAAGTAGGGGTTGGGCATCTTGCTCAAGGATGCCCAGGTGAATCTGTGTAGTCCAGGGGTGTCAAACTCATTTGAGGTTGCGGGCCATAATAGACCTAATCTCGAATCAGTCCTATTATGTTATAGCAGAAATTCTGGGGGCACAGAGCCTGGGGCCAGAAACCAAAAACTGAAAGGGCCAGAGCTAAGCCTTGTTTTCGTGTTTCGTTTAAGTGGATGAAGCTTCCAGAAGGCAATTTTCTACAGTAGTAGTAGTAGTACAGAAGTGTATTTTTCTTTTCTAAGAAAAACACTTTTTCTAAGAACGTTGGTGTCTAGACAGAATGTTTTAGCTTTAGGTTAGTAGTGCTGGCCGACTTTGTGTTCAGTGTTAGCCATGCGCTTACAGATCCCCGCCTCCAGCAACATGATTGGTCAAAACAAATATGAAGCGAAAGAAAGTGAAACGCTCCGTTCACCCAGATTTGGGCTCGTCTGATTTGTGAGAATATAATAGACCAAAGGCAGTTGGCAGTTTTTTAACCTTCTTCTGAGTGGCCGAGTTCCCTAGTGTGGCACCTAGGGCCACCTAAGTTATTTGGGTAATTATAGCAACAAATATAAAAAAATCTGATATACCGGTTTTTCTTTTCTGTTTTTTGTAGGCCTACTCTGATGATGTTGTACGTGCTTGTTTAAACCAATATGTTTTGCTTTTTTCACTGAAATATACTGACCTTTTTTTGTTTGTTGCAAAAAAATCATAAATCATAAATAAATCATATTTTATCATATTGCTCCCAGGGCCGTATTGAACCCCCCCTGGCCTGCGGGCCGCCAGTTTGACACCCCTGGGTAGTTACTTTGTTATTCTGTGTACATTGGGGATCGAACCCAGTACCTTTTGGCTGGGAGTCGAACACCCTAGCCAGTAGCCACTACACTATCTTTTGCCAGACAAGTGTATAAAGTCTCATAAAATTATGCAGGCTGCATGTAATATTGAGAAAAATCGCTATGAATTTTTCCCATAACCTATTCAGCTGTGGGTGCCCTGAGCCATGCAACTTCAAGCCGATGAACATTTGCTTTAACTAATCTTCAACATAGAAAATGTAATTACTGAATATCACTACACTCAAACTATATTGTATAACATTAGGATACATAACATAGTCATATTAGTCAGCATTCTTGGTGGCCATCTTGTTGCAGACACAATGTTCGGAACTACACTCACCCGGGGATGCCTCCAGCCTCCAGCATGTTAGCAATACCCACGTCCCAGGACCAAACATCAAACTGCCACTTCTGCAGGCCAAGCACCCCACACAGCACTGAGCCCGAGTGAATCCCAATCCGCATGTCCATGTCGTGTTTCAGGTGCTTCCGCACTTGCCTGAGTTGAAAATGTTAGGAATACGGTGTATTGATAAAGAGACACATGATGACTTCATCTTTTTTTAATGTCCTTTTCAATCATGTGTGAAGCAAGTAATTGTTACCAGGCAACAAACAAAAGAATAATAGCAATGAGCAGCTAAGACTCATTATGTTATATTTGTTCTCTGTACCACACTATGGGAACCATTGCTATGGCATATAGATATATATAGATATGTCATGTGAAGACTATTCAGATCCTGTTCTTGCATAATGTTCAAGATAAACGGAGTAGTGGAGCAATAAGAATATGCTCATGACTTCTAAATATCATGGAGTTAACATGCACAAAAAAAGAAAAACGATGCAAAATACAATCATGGTCCTTTAGTGTGGAAGTTGGGAGCAGGACTGACCGGATGGTGCTGATCATGGCCAGGCCCATCTCCACACAGTAGTGGGCATGCGCACGCTGGGGCTCAGGGACCCCGGACACACAGTAGTAACAGTCCCCCAGGATCTTTATCCTCATACAATGGTGTTCCTGTTAGGAAATGTAAACAAAAATCTATAAGCGTACCTTCACTTTACTGGGTTTCTTATTTCCTATTTTTTTGGTATATATCCTTTTTTAATCATATTTTTTGGATATTGGCAGCTCATCTGCAATTAAAAAATTACCTCACCTCCTCTTCCCATACCCAACAAATACAACACAGTGTATAGGTCCGTATCTGTACCTCAGCCAGCCGATCAAAGCGCCCAAACAGCTCATTGAGTATTTTGACCAGCTCCTGAGCAGAGAGGTTCATGGACAATAGGGTGAAGCCCTTGATATCAGCAAAAAGAATACTGCGGAGAAAAGAGAGTTTAAAAATGAATGGATGAAAATGAATCTGGATGGAATGGATATTAATGTGTGTGTGTGTGTGTGAGTGTGAGAGAGAGAGAGAGAGAGAGAGAAGAGAGAGTGTGTGTGTGTGTGTGTGTGTGTGTTTTTGCACATGTGCATGTGTGTACAGTGGTATGAGTGTGTGTGTGTGTGTGTGTATGTCAATATACCTGACATCTTTGTACTGGTGAATGTAGATCTTGTGAAATTCCTGTGTACTGAGCTCATCATCCAACGTGCTCATATCAGCGATCATCTCCAAGGCAACAAAGGGAGGCAGGATAGAGAGCACCAGACGTTCCTGATCCAGACCAAACAGAACCCATGAGAGGCAGGTCTTCACCACATGTGACATTACATGTGATGAATGACTGAATCACACAATCTGTCTCGGTCACGAAAAGTAAAGAATTAAATTACATTAAGAACGCATTGGTCATAGAGTCTAAAGATTAGACTTAATGCAAAATGCAAAAACATGTCACCTACCAACTTTCAATATTGTCCATATAGGTAATTGTAACTTTCATCACCTTTGTGATGAAAAGTACAAATTCCATAACTAACTGAAGGAAAACTCACAATTCGTAAGTGGTAAATGATCATAGACCTATCATAGAATAGGCCTACCACACTGGCCTATAGCGTACCTGTCTCTGGTTCTCTATCTCCAGTTTGAGGCGTCCCTCGATGCAACGGCGGGTCTCAAGAAAAGCCTGTCTTTGGGAACGGTCTGTCAAATAGTGAATGAAAAAGCCTGCTGTGTTCATTCCAAAGTATAGCAGGCCTTTGGCAAACACCTGCGTAGAATAAGAATAACACAGTAGATAACTCATTCCTGTACTCCGTCGAAATGATGAACAACCGATCTACACGGGATGAAAGGGTCATTTGAGTAAATGTGTATGTAGGCATATGCCTATGCATTAACAGCTGCAGTGGGGGATCTATGAGTAGAGGGAGAAATAAATAAAAGGAAGATATGAACATCGTTGTTCGTTCAGACAATCACACCTTTCTCAGAAGCACCGCATCATGGTAGCAGCGCGCTACCTCCACCCCGAGGTGCAGACCGGAGGTGAGTGTGCCGGCGCACATGGCCCAGAGCAGCGGCAGCGGCAGCAGCGTGTACGTGGCGAACAGCGTGAAGAGCACGTACCACGAGGGGTCCCTCTCCAGCCCGTACACCAGCCCCCCGAGCACCTGCATGGTCTGGGACAGCCAGCTGGCAAGGCCCGCATAATGAAGCCACCGTGGCGACATGGAGTCCTTGCACGTCAACACCACGACGCACAGCGTTGCGGCCAACGCCATGAAGAGGCCCGTGAGACACCCGCGCAGGGTGTCCGGCGTGGCCTCGGGCGCCAGCGCCAGGTACAGCACCAGGATGTTGAGTTTGGCCACTGCGTCGATTACGTTGGTGACGGCCAGCGAGGTGCGCCGCTGGTGGGACGAGTGCTGCTGGTAGAGTTTCTCCAGGTCTCTGGATTTGAACGTATGCCTCAGGGTGGGGATGTAGACGCCGCGCATGGCGTGGCCCCGGCGTTCGAAGAAGTCGGCGTCGCCTGATGACGCCATGCAGCTGTTGCGCGTGCTGGTGGAGCCCCGCTCGTGGAGGGAGAAGACGCGGGCCGTGGAGGACCGCCGCTTGGTGACCCCGCGCAAGGCTTTGTCGCGGATCTGCCGGTTGATGGCCTCGATGTAGGCGTCCGTCACAAACATCTTACGCGCGGGCTCCACGCCCACCTGCAAGAGCACACGAGAGTAGCATGTTCTCTGTAAGGGCCTCAGACATGCAACATTCAAATTGATTTACTTAAACCTGCACTTTGTAACTTTTTTACTGCAGCTATTTATTCCATAAAAACATTTATGAATTAGAAAGTTTCTCAAGAATAAAACGCGCCCATCCACAAGGCAAGGAATTCTTCTCTACAAATCGTTTTATTCTGATCCATCCAAATATATAGCTGTAACTGTAGCTACAACTAGAGGCTGCTAATGGGAAAACGTACATAGCGCAGGTTTAAATTGTAGAGAAATACATGGACTAAACAAACACATAAAACAAAGAATCATTGGGCTCTTGATATTTTACTTTGAAATATTTCAAGAGAGAACTGCAGCTGTCCTTCAATTGATGTGAGGTTTTTGTTTGTTGTCGTTGTTGTTGTTGTTATTTACCTGTGCGTTCAGCTCCTTCTGGGCGATGATGTGCTTCACGGCTTTCTGCCACATCATCTTTTTCCGCCGGAGTCCAGGGGACAGCGGGGTGCTCTGGCAGGTGGGCTCGTGGAGCGAGACCATTGTTGTCTCCGCAAAGGTTACCATGGCGGTGACCTTTAGCTGGCCCTTCAATGCTGTAGGTGTCAGCTCAGAAGATCACAGTAGTCTGAAGAAAAAAAGGGGAGAAATTTTTCATCAAAGCGCACAGTAGATATTATGCCAATGAGATAAGAACTCGCAAGATGAGCGAGAAGCCATGTTTAGCAATGTGGCCGTGGTTTGTTGTAGCATAACCACAGAGGTATACTATATCGCAAGGCCCACTTGAAACTCTCAAGTATATATTGTTTTTGTTCGCTTAGCTGTTTGTACTTGTAGAAAGATATAATCATATGAAAGTTTAGTATCTCCGTAAACTGTGCAGTCTTAGGAACAAAACAAGCCCACCACCGAGCCTCTATGGCCCATATTGGCTGAACAGTGAGTCAGTCAAAACAACCAGCACGAAAGAGCAAAGAGACTCTTGAAAGAGCAAGCCCTTTAAAAAACGAGGGATTCCTTATTAAAATATATTGATCCCAGCCCCGGGAGTTTTAGGAAGGATGACGCACCTTCAAAACTTTTTTGAAGGTGCGTCGAGGAGTTTTGCGGAGCTGACTGCTTTGAGCAGACGTCTAGCAGCTGGAAGTGAACCACTAGACGCACTCCAGTTCACCTGGGGATGGACGATGGGATGGAATCAGTTTTTCCCAATGCTTTTATAGCATTAAGAGCGCTTCTCACCCTCCCCGTTTCAGTTGTTTCAGGAGAATTATTCAGCCTTATAATATATGTTTATTGAAATGTGGTGATATCTGTACATATAGAGCCCCACAGGCAGCGCTGTTGTTCTGTTAGATTTCATCTGTGAGACCAACATTTATCTTCCAAAAGGAATTAGAGCCAGCGATAAATCAGCCAAGAGCTGCAGATCAGTTCATGGATCATGTTCTCCCCGGGATGATGACTCTCACCCGGCCAGCGGCTCCTCATGTCCGAAAACGTCGGAGCAAATTTCCAAACAGGTGTTATTTGGATAAACTGACTACATATTCTGAATCTACATGGTTACTTTCTCGCCTGAAAAAATATTCAAATTTAATAAAGTGACATATTAACAGCCCCTAGAGCGAAAATTACAACAGTTTTCAGGCTGCTTTAAAATCCCGCTATCGCTGCCGGCTGGTGAAATGCATTCTGGGATACGTGCCTGCATACTTCAATGTGAACAGACTGCGTACTGAATCGTTCATTCAGTATGCAGTATGCAGTACATACTATGTACTATGTAGTATGTAGTGCTTAGTATGCCATTTCGAAAACAGCCACTGACACAAAACGTGTGGTCCAGCTTGCGGCGGCAACGCGGGGCAAATTATAGAATTTCCTATCACCAAAAAATCTATTAAATTATTTTTGAAACATTTTTAAAAACCATTTTGTTTTAAACATTTAAAAACACAATTTACTTTTTAGAATTACATTTTGTCATGAAAATCATGATGTTTTGCAAATGATTTTGGCGGCCCACTTGCAGTACCATCGTGGCCCACTGGTCGGGAATTGCTGCTATATCGTATAGTATGCAGAGGCAGCAGACAGTCAGAGCTGGCAGCCACACATCAAAAGGCATCTATGTAGCACAGGTTCACCCCAGCGTTGCGTCCTGAGCCTCCTGCTGTTCACCCTGCTAACCCATGACTGTACTGCCAGATTCAACACCAACCACATCATCAAGTTTGCTGATGATACAACGGTAGTGGGTCTCATCGGAAATAGTGATGAATCTGCATACAGGATGTAATTCCCTCTCTTCTTCAACCCAATTTCCTGTCTCTCTTCACTGTCCTGTCCATAAATGCACAAAAAGCCCTTAAAAAAATATTTAAAAAAAACAAAGGAGGTGGTTGATTTCAGGCGCACTGGCAGGCACTATCATCATACGCCATTGACCATCAATGGTGCTGCAGTGGAGAGCGTCAGTAACATCAAGTTCTTGGGAGTGTACCTGGCGGGCGACCTGACCTCATCCAATCACACCTCGGCTATCATTAAAAAGCCAATCAGCTGCTCCATCCCCTCCGGAGACTTAAAAGGGCGAGTCTCCCCATTCCAGCCCTCACCACCTTCTGCACCATCGAAAGCATTCTGACCTATGGCCTCACTTCCTGGTTCGGTAACTGCAAAGCATCCAAACAACACCATCTGAACAGGATGATCTTGTTAGACAGCTAGCAAGATCATCGGTGCCCCTTCCTGCTGGAGATGCCCGTCCATCAATGCTATATCTGCAGAGCCTCCAGCATCATTAAGGATCCCCATCACCCTTCTCACAGTTTGTTCTCCCTCCTGCCGTCTGGGAAGAGGTACAGAGCAGCATTGGTGCCAAATCCAGCAGAATGCTAAACAGTTTTTACCCGCAAGCAGTCAGTTTACAATTTACAATCTCTGTAGCAGATTGCACAATGTATTACAGATTAGGTCATAGAAAAAGACCATTAAAGATGAAAGAACATTAATGATGAATATACATACTTATTTATATAGGCCTATTTTTAACCTAATACATATGAGCTCAAGCCAAAAAGCACTTTGTAGCGTTTGTACATGTCTATCTGTGGGTTGAGTTTGATCCACATGCCAAAACAACATGTCTTGGGGGGGCTTTTGCTAGCAACTGAGCTGGTTGTCAGATTTACCTCTGAGCTGACTAATACTCAGAGATAAACTTTTCTGTCCGTCTGGCTCTATAACTGTTGGCCACTTCACCTCTGACACACACTCATGTACTCCACCATCCCATGTCTCCTTCACAATGTGTTCACAAATTCACTGTCCAGTACCAAGCTATAGTTTAAAGTTTATAGTTGAAAGTCATCCACACACCACCATTGACAAGACATGGTAATTAGGAGAAGAGTAGTTGTATTAAGATGTTGTTGACAACTTGCTGTTAGTTGTCTTTTTATTGCAGGAAAACTGTTTACGCTGCAAGGTGACTTGCCAACTACAATGCCCTAAACCTATTAGGTGTAAACAATATTCCCAACAGAGAATCAAGTCAGCTATTCTCAATCCTTAAAGTAAAAAAAAAGAAGTGACATGATACATGTAAAATGGATAATCCAAATCGAATAATTGATGCAGCATAGAATTAGATTAATTACAATGAAATATCCTCATGTTGTAATAGATTGTAGCTCCAAGAGACAAGAAACATAATCAACAACAACAAAGACAAACCTGCATTCTGTGCACCTAGTCTTTCCACTCCTTATGTCCAAAGGCCAAATGTAATAGTGGATATTTAACTTGACAAGTAGCCCCTGCATAATCCACTTTTCCTGATTCCTGATTCCAAGGCAAAATAGAAATAAATGACAATGAATTTAACATTCCTTGTTTGAGATGCTGTATCCAAAAAAAGAATAAGATACATGTATTGTGGAGAGTTGTAGTTCACCACCTGCGGCAGTTGGGAGATACTCATAAAGTCAAGGGATTGCCACAAAGAAGAGCTTCAGGAGTGAGTGGTCCAAAGAGGATTACTTAGTCAGCAGCCACTGTCACTCTCCTGCTAACCCACGTCATAGCTCCAAAACCACCACAACCTGCAGACAGTGCTCTCTCTCTCCCCCCTCTCTCTCTCTCCCTCTCTCTCTCTCTATCTCCCCCCCCTCTTTCTCTCTCTCTCCCCCTCTCTATGCAAGAGTTGCTTTTATTTCGATAGACCCTTCGTAACCTTTTTAAGACCTTGACCTTTTTAAGTGCTTATTGTTATAGTTAATGTGACTTGATCAATGTATGGACCAGGGGCAGACTGGCCAT
>OMKN01068681.1:12318-22578 GCA_900302345.1 Melanonus zugmayeri
GGAAATCCCCCCCCCCCCAAAAAAAAAAAAAAAAAGTTATTTGTGACACATTTGTCCAGACCTAAGGGAGAACCCCTTTGTTCTCTCCCCTCCTGATCCTCCAATACCTACAATGATGCCTCTCTCTCTCTCACATTATCTCATCCTCATTTACACTCACATCCCTTTCCTGTCTCCAACCCCCCCCCATACATACATGCACACACACGCGTGCTTGTGCACATTCACATGCATACATACATACAAACATACTCTTTCAAAATGTCTGTCTCTTTCCATGTCTCTTTCATTTTCTCTATTTCCAACACATTAGCCTGGCGGTAGCCACAGTGTCTATGGCCACGGGGCTGGGCGGGCAGAGGGGCTACAGGCTTGGCTGGAGGATTAGAAGAATTCCACCATGATAGGCCTCCCTTCTTCATTCCTCTTATCTCTCATCCCCAAATTTCTCCTAAGGATTATCTGTGGAGGAGGAATTCAGAACAGCCCCTCTCCCCCAAATAGACACTACTGATAGACGGGCCTGCTGTGAGTGTGTGTGTGTGTTTTGTGTGTGTATGCGCACGTGCATGTGTTTGTAGGTTTTTTGTGTATTTGTGTGTGCATTCATACATGTGTGTGTGTTTTGTGTGTGCGCGTGTGTGAGTGAGTGTGTGATCAGGCTGTCTCAGAGAGTTTAGCCCAGGATAGATAGCTTTAAGTTGGCAAAGCCTGACCAGGGAGATATCAACCAGAGACATCGTGGGATAACACTATGCAGAGTTTAAAAGAGCTAGAATTTAAGCAGTGATAAGTGACAAACTTGAAATAACACTGTATCTGCTGTTTGGTGGATGTTGGAGTGTTTTGAATTGGTTTGAAAAACACACCATAAAATTATATTGTAAGGCATCTTGTAATGTTATCTTTCTGTTTCTAAAATATTATAACCATAACATATTTGATACAATCATTGATCCAGTAAAACAAACATTTGAAAAATACAACACAAAAACGTCCTCTGTTTTCTAGACTGGAGAGTGAAGTAAAGTTTGATCATAACTCCTACTTGTTTTCCTATGGCTGTTCTGTCATGGAAATTCTCTATAACAACATCTGCATCCCCGGTCCTTACCATCCCAGATGGCACACATTGCACACAATTAGAAAGGTTTTCACGCAGGTACCTTACCACAACCAGAGGGGAAGATGAAGAGGTCGGACAGACCAGAGAACCAGAGGGTGAGATGCAGGGAAGTGATGAACCAAAGATGGGGTGGGTCCTCCTATTTAACTGCACCTCCTATTGTCACTCTCTCCTATTGTCTCTCTCTCTTACTCTCTCTCTCTCTCTCCCTCTCTTGTAGATGGAGGCTATTATTAGTCTTCCCCATCTCTGTTTCATCTGTCTGTCTATTTGTCTCTCATAGATTCATTATGAAGCAGGGGCTGGCATTCTGAGTGTAGGGCCCTGTTCTGCTGGGCAGAGTAAGGGGTGGGCTGTCAGACAAGGGGATTACGGGGGCTTGAATGGGGCTTGTCATTTCTGGCGGAGCAGTGGAGGCATTAGACGCTGGTCATATGTCTGCAAATGAAATAGGGGCACGCATGTGCGGAACTAAGGCTTCGACCTACACAAATAAATGTCATATTTGTGCATGGATTGTGTGTGTGTATATGTGTGTGTGTGTGTGTGCATGTGTGTGTGTGCATGTGTTGTGCTTGCATGCACATGTGTGTGCATGTGCTTGCATGCGTATAACAACGGAGGCTTTGCTAAAACAAGCAAATGCTATTTTTGTGCTTTTTTATTGTGTGTGAGTGTGTGAGCATGCAGCTGTGTGTGCATGCGTATGTGCGCATGTGTTTGTGTGTGTGTATGTATGTGTGTGCGGGCACGTCTGAACGACACCTGTTTACTGTTAGTGACGGGTCATCTCCGTTGTTACCCCCTGACATTTTTGTTTCTCTCACTTAAACCTCTGTTGCTATTTGTCTCATGCAGCACCCAGTCAGACTAGACACTACATCACACACACACACAGGGAAAAGGACAGAGAGAAAGCGATAGCAAAACAGATAGACAGAAAGAAATGATGTGAAAATGAAAGGAATCCTCTAATGACATTTGCCCGATTGCCAAACGCCCACACACCTCTGAATCTTTTCAAAAATGGCAGACGTTTGGCTGTAATCCTTCTCCCCTGAATGACCTTCGACCTTAGGGTGTCTGGCCCATGTATCGCTGTGTGTATATAAACACACAAAATATTTATTTTGTGATATTGTAGGTGTGGTTTAGATAAAGGTTTTTGCACCAATCACCAAAAATGTGCTGCATTGCGATATTTACATTCTCTACTATGTGAATGTCCTTTAAAGGTTTGCTGATCATTTCTTCAAACCACAGCAAGATGAATTTGAAGAGGAATTTTAAGTACTTCTTGATAAATACCAGATGAATTGCCAAGAGATCTGGCTTCTAAAACTAGCAGTCAAGTATGAATCTTTGGTTTGGAAATAAAATGGAGCAAGGTGTCAAAGATGTAAATGATGCTTAGATGCTTAAAAAATATTTTCATCGCCAATAGCTGGGAGGGATTTTTGTTAAATCTCACTGATATAGTCTTTAACAGGGTGTGGTATTTCTCCAAATGTCCTCCAGGGTAAATATGGGCTTTAAAACTGAATTATGACTTGCAACCAAAATAGGGGTTTGGAAGGTATATGTAAATATGTGGAGGTGATTTTAGGATTTTGTTTTGGAGGGCACAAACAAGCATAAACCTGTGATATTCAGATTCCCAGGAGAAAGAGAGACAGCAGATCTCCAGGGGTTCGTTTAACACCCACACGATAGACTGCAGGTATACATGTGAGAGAAACCCTGGGAAACATATCATGCCTGGTTCAACTTTAACAACGGCAACGCAACAAGAAATGTGGTCCATAGCAACAGGCCCAGTCTAGATCCCTTAACTGGAACATGCACGTAAACAACATGCTAACATGCCATCAGACCCGTTCCCCTTCTCCTTAACTCCTTACTCACTGTCACCGTCAGACACGCTCTGATCAACAGAATGGGCAACTGTCATCTTTACCAATGACGCCAGGAAGGTATGCTGGAGGCTGTCCCCCTAGAAGAGGACAGACATGTCTGGGCAAAAAGTAAGTAAGCAAAAAAGTAAGAAAGAAAGAAAGAAGAAAGAAATGAAGGATGGATGGATGGATAGATGGATAGATGCATACGGAGGTATACAGCATTAGGGCCAGGAGTGGTCAGTTATAACAGAGGATCCAGTCACCACATCACATCACTTATTCGTGTCATGTCGATCTTGGTGAGACACACTGCTGCTATTTATCCAAAATGGCAGTCCAGATTGATTGGTTCAGAGTGAAGCAGGTGTCATCCAGATCCAAGTGTCCGCAGGGTCGTAGAGAGTATGATGGAGGATGATAGAGAAGGGAGCAGTTACACAAACAAGAGCACTTTGAGGGCAGCCCAAATCAAATCAAACCAGGCAAATAAAATGTATATGCCTGATTTAATTGATAATTGTGTGATAATTGTGTGTGTATGTAATTGGGATAATCTGTGCTACAGTCACAAACAAGTCATCGTGTCCCTATGTTTTTTTTTTGTTCAAATCATTATGTTTGTGAAGATGTCAGCTCCATATATGATGATCGCTGCTGTGTGTGCCTACTGAGAAAGAGCAGAGACCCTGCACTGAGGTCACAGTGTTTGGACAGTGCATTCCATAAGGTGTAGTTAACATGCAAACCCAGTCCTCTACCCACAAGACACACGCACACACACGCACACAACCTACAACACTAACAGACATTGTTCATGGTAGTAGTTTAGAAATTATGCTCCAAAAAAAGCACACAAAGAATAAACACAACCGTTCAGATTCTACTCTTCTGTAGGTGGAAGCGTCTGGGGCCATTGTAGCGCTCAGAGCGGCCATTACTGTGCTGACTCACAGGCCAGCGGGGGTTTTCCACAGCTCCCGGAGCTAAGTCCATACAATCAAGTCTTTCTTCTCCACCAGTTGCCCCTTCTGCAGAACACACACACACACACACATACACTGCCACAGACTGCAGCACACACTCAACTCAAATTTGACATACAAAACACGCATACACACAGTAATATTCATACATGAGCACGCATACATATACACACTGCCACAGAGAGCAGCACACACTCAATCAAACACACTACTGTTGTGGTTGTGGACATACACAACACAGTAATGCTCATACGTCAACACATACCCCATACCAATAAACACACACACACAGATACATACCTATTACTGCACACAGACAGACACACATACCCCCTACTGGATGAATCACATACATATGCAAACAAACTTGACTAATTGGATCAGGTCACTGACCTTGTGCATGTGGGTGGGTGTTTGTGTACACATGCCTGAGGCCCATTGTGCTTTTCATTAGAGCCCAAACAGCGCCCAAGAAGAACAAAAAGCAGCCCGCCTGACTCCAACACAGCACCACTGCCACTGTGTGCAAGTGCATCCTCCCGCAGTCATAATAACAAGGTTACAACCATAATTGGAACCAGATGAGGCCCGCCACTTTTTTTTTATTGCCCAACGCCACAGTGACTCAGTGTTTGAGGCTAAAGGAGACCTAAGGAGTTGTAGTGCTCTATGTAGTGTGTACTCTGTTTCCTGACTTGCCCAAAAACTGGAAAAGCAATCCAAACTAGGCCTGACAAAGTGGCATTTTATTTTTTTTATTATTAGAATATAATACTGGTTTGTGGTTTTTATCAAATATTGGATATGAGGTGAATATGAATATTGTTGCATGCTTACCCATTAAAAGCTTAGCAGAACATTCAAGTCTGTGCATAAATATATATTTTGAGTCATACAGTACAACCATTTAATTTAAGAATGAACGCTCCAAATGAATAAAGAGTGTTCCTGTTAAGAAAGAAATATCTCTTCAGGGACAAGAGACGGTGGTAGAATACAGCAACCCAGCTCCAAGATGGACACTCCCTCGTTTGGCAATGTCTGTGTAAAATCTTCAAATGCAGAGTCTGGGAGAACAAGATAACAGCCGAAGCACTTCATTTCAACTAAACTGCCCGTTTGGTTTCTTCCTGCTGGCACTGAAGACCAATGTTCTGGGAACACAGCAACAATTCTTTGGGAGGGAGTGTGTACATCTTCATCATTATGTCATCCAAACTCAGGAATCGTCTGAAATGGTGGGTAGTTTTTCACCCGGCGATGAAGACTTCTTCCTTGCCTCCTTCCCATCGGCCTTCTTCCAGAAAACGTCTCTGTTCGCTCTGTTCCTTGTAGATAACTGCAGGGGGAAATATGGAGAAAACATATAGTATATTATTGTCTCTACTGTTACGTGAATTGAGTCAAAAGTTCCAGGGTTGTCATGCCTTAGCTATAGAGACAGCTTGTGCGTAGGGTTAAGATAACGCTGTCGCCATGGCGACTAAGTTAATTTAGGCATTGACTACTGCTGCTCTTTTAGAGAAGTCTCTCTCCGTGGATTCCTCGGCCATTAGCTCATAGTTCAGATTCATACGCTGGCTATTGAAGAGTGGCATTTAATAAGCTGCCTCTGTACGGGACTCTGGTGTCACATGGTGCTCTGATGGCAATAATCAGATCCTATACTGGAATGTGGAACCAATGGAGGGATTCGACCAGTGTGGCTCTCTTGCTTCCCAGCTGTATAGCAACTGGTCATAGTTTCAGTGTTAGGTCTGTGTGTATTTATGTATGTGTGTGTGTGTGCGTGTGTGTGGGAGTAGTGTATTGCAAACACGTGTTGCTCTGGGTGAGCGAGTTTGTTTAAAAATACTTGGCTGCCTCTACTTTATTTACCTTTGACACTCACATTCCCAAATGAGTTTACCGTATGTCTTCAAGTGAGATGAACAACTGATAAGGAATCTAGCCTATTGCAAGGATGTAGGCCTACTGAACACAGAGACACAAACAAAACATCAACAATGTAGTGACAACACAAGAAGGAGAACCTACCTTTAGGTTATTCTCTCTCTCTCTCCCTCTCTCTATCTCTCACAGCTCCTCGTCTTCCCCGATGTGGGACGAGGAGGAGGACAGGTGTCGGTTCTTCCCGGTCTGCACCGCCTGGAGATTCTTGTATCGCACGAGCGCCAGCGCGATCTCCGCGTTCCAGGCGGTGCCCTCCTGCGGGCACCGAAAGTCAATCTCCTTCCCGGTGGCCATAACCACGGTGAAATACACGAGCCCGCGTTTGTACTCCACGCAGTCCACGGTGGCCATGCGCTCGAAGCGCAGCTCTTTGGCTTTGGACCCGCAGAGCGCAGAACTTTGCGCATCGCCGCCTCCGCCGCCGCCTCTCCTACACTTGTGCAGGCGCAGGCCGTCCTCGGTGAGCACGCAGCGCTTCTTCTTCCACAGCTGGAGCAGACCGCTGCTCCGTTTCTCCAAGAGTCCATCTCTCATCACTTTGGCCGGGAGAGACATGACTGCAAAAGAGGAGTCTATGTATGAATAGACCGGTCTTTTTCCGTTTATAAATTAAATGATGAAACCGGTCACCTTTGTGTACGGTCCGCTCGCCATGTCAAGGAGAAACGCGCGTTTGACGGTCCAGATGTTGTGTCCACGTTCGATAATCCAATATGGAAGAACAATACAAGTGAATCTCTGAGCTATAGGACAGAACATCAACGACTCTAATCTAATATACCGCGTCAAGAGTAGTCTAGCCTCTATACAATACACACTCCTAAACTGCAGGGCTGGATATGTCGGTACATGCCCGGCTCCTCTCCGGACCGTCTGCGCTCAAACTAGCGCGCAACACGCCACGCCCCCTCCTCCCGGTGACGCCAATATATCCGGTTCTATGTTAATGTAATTCCCACGTCTGTCTGTGTCTTGTGTGTGTGTGTGTGTGTGTGTCTTGTCTCTGTGTGTCTGTGTGTGTATGTGTGTGTGTGTGTGTGTGTAAAGATAGTGTAGGCCTAGATGAAAATCTGAAAAACTCTTACTTCATCATTAAGTAACATTTGTGATGGCATTATGCCTGACATCTACTAACCACGCCCATCCACTAACCCCGCCCACATGTTAGTGGTTGAGTTTCACTCCTCATTTTTGAGGCGTACTTGAAATAGCAGAGTCGCGGTACCTCATAGCTATGCTTGCTGTGCTATGGTAAGGTATGGTAGGCTACTTTGTAACCCACAGAAGACAGTTCACATTGCGTGTACCACGATCAATACTTTTGTTGTTGTTGTGCTTTTTAACTTTGTCTTGTAAAAATGATATCCAAACACTCACTTTTTTTTAAAGTATATTTTATTTTATAAAAAAAAACAGGTATAGCATCATATACAATTGAAGGGCATAATTTCCACACTCACTTTCAGAACAAAATGTTACATGTTAACTACTAGTTAACACGTGGATCTTAATTTTGTCTAATTCAACCTCTCTGGATCGCCTAGTCATCGATATCTTTACATCTGCCCATTGCTCGCTGCATGCACCTTGCATGAATGCAGCCACCTCATCCACATTTGATTCATTATTCCTTCTAAATAAATGCAACTTTGAAGTGTCATATGAAGTGAAGTGCCTACCGACCTATCAAATCTGACTTTATTCTAGAAATTCCGAGATTACCCCCCCCCAGAATAAAACGCGCCCATCACGAGTCAATCCATCCTGGGAATTGTTCTCTATAAATCGTTTTATTCGGGTCCACTTTTCTATAGCAACAACTGTAGCTACAACTCAGTAGCCACTAGAGGTTGCTAATGGGAAAACTTATATAGTGCAGGTACACTGTTCAAGTTCAAATATTCCCAACGATGTCATGACAATAACAACATTTACATTAGGCCTTTAAGTTGTGATGATATGTTCCACATCTGCCTCACAACTGGTTCTAAAAAAAATGTGTTATATATTAATGTGCCTACTTATGAAAATCCGAAACAAACACAGAATCAACAACTATAAAAAGGGGCATGGTACAAAAAACATTCCAATAAAAGGGATTTAGAAAGTAACTGTGTATTCTTGAAAGCATACTATGTTCAACAACTATGAACAACAGTGCATCGTGCATTTTTTTTCCAAGTCGAATTTGCCTGGTTTATGCAGGATTAAAGGGTAAGTAAACCCGTTTTAACAGGAGAACATCCGCCCGGCAGATGTGATCTGAGGCAAAAACAAAGTTTTAGAAAGGTTTTAGAAAAAGCGGACACATTGGCTTCCATAGGAGCAGGTGCAAGGGGCGTTGTCACACTCGCTTGAGCAGGGTGCAGCCAATGGAAAACCACTCTGGAAAAGCGTTTTGCGTTTTAGTATAGCAGACCCCTCGTATTTTACAGAGAATATCCCCCATTTAACAACTTTAAACATTTAAGTAAAAAATTACATAAATGTTCACCAACATTTCATGAAAAAGTTTTCAACTTTTGTGTAGGGATTTGGGGGTTTATTTAACATTTAATATGCAGTCCAATCACAAAAAAATATCTTCCTATACAAGTCAACCTGTAATTGTTTGACTATTTACCCCAGAAGTAAAGAGAAAATAAATAATTTCTACCTAGATGCTACTGAATGTATATATATTTTTATTTTCAAAATGGAGGTGTTTTCAAAGAAAAAACTTTTGTATTATGTATAAAAATTGATGTATCTTTTAAAATGTAACACTTCCATTTTGAAAGATACCTACAGATTTAAAAAAGTGAAGAATAAGTTAAGAGAGGAAGCTGGCATAAAGGTGGCATTAAAAGGTCAGGGGGGCCCCTCGGTCTGGGCCACCCCTCCGCCACGCATGCCATCCGACTCCGACTGCAGGTGGGCGCAGGGGGGCGGGGCGGTGGAATTGACGCACCACCCTCCTCCTCCTCCTTCCTCCTGCTCCTCCTCCTGCTCCTGCTCCGTAGTGTACTGCTTGAGGCGGACGTGCCAGGCCAGGCTGCAGACGGCCGACACCGTCTTGAACTGGTGGATGACATTGCGGGGGATGAAGTAGATGTCGTCGTGGCAGAGCTGTGCACGCACATAGCGGATGCCCTCCCGCCTCAGCTGGTTGAGCTTGCCGTCGTCCACCCACTGGACACACTGCACAGACAGGATTGCGGCCTCTTTCAGATTAATACTATCACTACACATCTTAGATTCTATTCTATGATATTGTACTACACACATCAAGGGGCCATGGCGGTGAGTTTTGCTGCCCCCTAAAGGTGGCATCCATACACTGCAGATAGATAAATTGACATGTCTTGTCTGATCATGTCTGGTTGTAGGAATGGTATTTGTTTTATATATGTATATTGCTAAATGTGGGAGGTAGAATGGAAAAAATGAGCAAGAACAGTCGAGCATACAATTTTATAAAATGTATAAAATGACCACTTACTAAAGTGTGTAGTAAGCTATTACATGAACATTACATATGATTATTTTGCAACACCTTTTTTGGTAATTTGACAGCAATTTGACACCTGTCAGCTAAAGCAAAACAGAAATGATATGCATAACCTGTGTTAGGTGTCTTGATCTGTGTGTTTTGTTACTCCTCATCATTACTATTTGACCAGTAGATCAAATAACTGAGACCAACCTGGGACACTGGTGGCTCATAGAGATCCAGTCGCAGCCTCTGAACCACATCATTGAAGTCTCCCGCTTGAAAACACACTACATCTTTGGTAATCCGAGGCTGGTTACCCCTGTGATAAAAGCAAAAATAATAAATGCACAAAGGCATTACACCTGAAAAAACCTTCACTGCAACCATCCATCACTTTTGTTTCAAAGAAATTATCATCTTTTTCTCCACACAGAGTAGATCAAATTGATTTAGTGAGAAAGATATATATATCTATATAAATATAAATGACACATCATTTCAAAACATTCATAAAGTGATGGCTGCAATACGCTGTTGGTGTATGAATGTGTGTATGAATGTGAAGACTCTGTAGCGGCACTCTACAGACCACCGTTAAGAAAGAGGATTGGTGATCCGCAGTGGAGAGTTCTGCTGATTGTTGGGGTTAACTCTCACTCTCCCCCTCTCTCTCTCTCTCTCTCTCACCCTTCTCCAAACTGTACGGCCTTCAGGACGCCCACTGCCGCCGTGCTCTGCCAGTCAAAGCTCTGGCCAACGTGGTCGGCGTGGGCCTTGGTGCGGTCCTCAAACAGAATCTCTCTGGGCCCACTGCTCCGTGGCAGG